>CEMT01385895.1:169-12170 GCA_900068985.1 Pterula multifida
TAGCTATAATTTGTAATAGAAGTATTTGTAAATCGATGGTAACGAGCTCGACTCGTTACACAAACGCAATGGCGACCTTGCGTCGGATTGAGATAAGTCGGATGATGATTAGGAGGGAAATAGTTATATTCAATGTCAGGGATAGGATCCAGTGAAGCACCATAGGCCACCTGAGAATCGATATGGGGGCCCGGCGAGCGAGGCTCACAGCACCAAAGATACCGTTGGCTATTTAGAATGTGTGGTGAATTACTGTCAGCTATTGTGTACAAGAGCGACGGACCTAAAATGCCTGAGAAGATCACGGAAGGGAATAGCATAACATAAAGGTTTTGACACCATATTACGAAGCAGCGATGTAACTGGCAGAATCTCGCCTCAGTCGAATGCAATCGAAATGATAAGGAGACCCTAAGGGGCATACCATATATCCATTAGTCAGGACTGTAATAAGGCATGCGAGAAAGCCATAAAGATACTGCGCCACCACATCATCCCAATGGTAAGAATGAATTGCGTCTTTGAGTGGATGAGTAAATACATCAATAAATCTTTGAAGCCCGTTATTCAGGACAAAGTATATATAGGCAATGGATTGGGTGGTGCCCATGATGAGTAGGCAAGACACGAAGATGAGGTGTTTTGTTCTGTGAGGTCGGCCAGTGGTTCTATAAGTTTTGAACAGAAGGGATACAGCAAAGATCAAATGGAGAGCTAGGAAATACAATGTTTACTTGAGCCTCTGAAGGAGGAGGAGTGGTCTCACAATAGACGAGTGCACTGATCACCACATCTATCACCATGTTTCTGGGAACCATGGTGCGACACCAGATCTGCCGGTGCCAGGGAACAAGGTCTGTACTGGCGTTGGATTGAGCTTGAGCGAGAAAGTGAGAAGACAATGCTGGCAGGGGGCCTCAAGGTTGCGAAAAGCTGGGATTTAAATGCAGAGAGGTCGCCATCAGTGGTCGCTTGAATATAGATCATCTCAATGCACCAATGGCAATAGTTGAAGTTGAATGGTGATAATTATCATGGGGCTAGGACAGCAGTACTGAGTATGGTATATTTCAAGTGGTCTAACCATTCATGACTAACATGAATCATGCAGGAAGTGAAACGACGGGAGAGACATCAATTCGCTGAACTGACGCGGAGTTGATTTTCTCAGCTTCGACCTGTCCACAGAATACATAGCATTTATTTCTGTGCCAATGATTCATGAATGAATGGGTACACCAGAACATTCTGTGTCGACTGGCTTCGATGACGCAAAGACATGACTGCCGTGCACTTCTGGGACAATACAATGCAGATCTTACTCGCAGATCTTCCCTAGCACGCAAACTTGGACCTGTGCGCGTCCAATTACTTACTGCCATCCATTCCTTGAATAGATCCGTGCTCACTTTCTACGTAGAGGGCGTTTTCGGGTGAATCAGAATGGTTGCATGCTCAGGCCAGGGAGGGGTTCGATTGGATGCCTTAGCTCAAGCGATGTGATACTGCGGTTCTGGCAAGCGATGGATACATACTGATTGACACCTCCAGAAGAGTCCCTGGTAGTGTGAGTTGTCGTCGTTTTCCCAGGTTTCTTCCTCGTCTGACAAAGGAAACATAAACATTCCGCTGAAACGACATGCGACTAGTCGCTCTCCCTGCATGTTAATGACTGTTTATTTAGATCAAGGTAATACAACCGGGTGGACCAAAGCCAGACATCAGGACAGGCATCTGCGCTCCCTTACTCCCATACGGCGTGTCTACACGATCAACTGCTGGGGTCGCCTCTCATACCACGCAATGCTGCGTATCATGGCTTGTTGAAGGGAACGAGGAGGTTGGAAGAGGGCTCCATTGTATATGGAATCAGATGAATAAACGAAGAGAAGGTGACGCATATAGGAAGAGTTGGGGAGCCCGCACGAATACTAAGATGTGCAATACAAGTATGACTCAGGATTGAGTTAAGGTGAGGTTTGAGTGTTAATATTCACTGGGTTGGCAGGAGGGTGCAGAATCTAGGGCAAAATGTTGCAGTATTAGTTTCAGTCGTGCGTCAATTACAGTACTAGTACAATTAACGAAAGGACGGGATGTCGTCTTGAAGATTAATCAGATAAAGCGTATTTACCACCTCTGAGCTTGTGCGATTGTCGATCGACCAGATCTTGTAGCGCATTGCCCTCTTGGTCATTTCATATCTCAGTCTGTCGCGATCACACTGATTATTACATATAAAGACATAGTTTAACCGTGGAGACCATACATGTTTTAGAATAGGGAGGACGGCGTTGAGCCACAGTACAGAGCACATTATTCATGATGTTCCACGACTGTCAACGACCGTTGAGCTGAGCATCGGGGTGAAAGTGGTAATTTTTGTTCTGCATGAACGGGTAGTAGATACATCACAATAGATAGTGCCTTTAGAATCAATTATAAAAGTCTTTTGAGATCC
Source organism: Pterula multifida (assembly GCA_900068985.1). Lineage (NCBI taxonomy): Eukaryota > Fungi > Basidiomycota > Agaricomycetes > Agaricales > Pterulaceae > Pterula > Pterula multifida. The sequence goes on from CEMT01385895.1 coordinate 2,631, forward strand.
GACAGTCAGAGGCATCACAGTTTATGGAGAGCCTTCAAGTTTTGGTTACTGATTCAGAGTTCATATCGTAGGATAAAGACCCGTCGCGGCTCCAATGAATGACTACAGCTTCCTACTTGCTCGCATCGTGGTAGCAGGCAGTGGCGTAAAACCGTAGGAAACGAATCGGCGGAGGAATGGAAGAGGGTTTTTGCTGTTTTGTTCCAGGTCTTGAGATGATGTATATGAGTTAATATGATGTCAGGTCAATTCTTGTGACAGAAAAGCGACACTACGTCTTGTGTCAAGCAATGAAATTGAGTGTATCGAATGGGTCGGATACGCGGGAATAAGACGGAGAAGAAGGGAAGAACGTAACTCATACATGAAGAATTGCCCATGGAACGCCGCCATTACCACAAGATTCATGATGCGTGGTGACCTGGGTTAACGCAAATTCCCGTTAGAGCACAGGAGTTTGAATGATGAGAGACTGCTATCGTGATTCTGCGACACTCATTGTGTTTGTAGGTAAAATAGATACGGTGAAGCAAGAACGCAGGATATGGGATAAAAACTCCGCGACAAATTGATCGTTCTCGGGAAAGGCCTATCACATTGCCTCATGAACATATCTACAGCACAACCGACAGTGATGAGGACTCATAGGAATACGGAGAACACAAAGAAACAGGGAATAGCACTTGCCCGTGACCAAACCCTCTGTCAACGCGACATAATCGCTACCACCATCTCAAGTCTGCCCTGCATATACGAATTGAGATGGACAATGAACAAGTCAAAGTACCGATCAACTCAAGGGAAAAAGTTTCGAGGGAATGCATTTGTCGAGTCATTTAGAATGAAGAGGGTGCGATAAACCCCCTACCCACCATGATTGTCAACAACAAAAAAAGACATGACGAAAACGATGCGACGAACAAGGTACACATACATACTTAGGAGATCAAATAGGGCTTGTGAATCCAATAAAATCTGCCCACCAGAGGTATCATTTAGTTGGAGTGACAGCTGGTCAGTGGTAATTCGAGATCAGGAGACGAGCTGAGGGCCAGCCTGAAGCCCGTCGAGCCTGGAAAGACCTCCGGCGCGAGCAATAAATCAAGTATGGATGCACGCATACGTACCTAAGGATGGTGGACCCACTATCCCAGAGTATGATAGAAATTCCTGTGATAACCAGCGTGAGGTAGAAAAGAGTGCATTCCCAGTTCTCGTGCCACTTTCTCTTGAACATATCTAGGGTCCAATTGAACTCAAGGAGATCTCAGAGGAGTACGTCAAACAAGCAGGTAATGAGTCTCACCAAGGAGCAAATATCCTGACAACACGACATAGTGGCTGATCCGCCTCTCACCTCTGTTCTGGATGCATGAGTCAAGATGGTTAAGTATGGGTCAAAGCCCAAAGGATAGCCTGAGTAAAAGTGTGAAAGAGTAGCCTGGAGCAGTGTGATAAAGATGTTGTGAGTCAACGTCGTGACCTTGGCTGGATGGATGGAAGTTAGAAGGAAATTTCGACACGGGGCTGCAGCGAGACGATCGAAACGCGTCGGTGGCGTGTGAACGGACACAACCCCGCAAATTACGTAACCGTCACACCTGCTTTTTCCACAACCCTGCTTGAGTGATCTTATTGATCTCCTGAGAACTGTTTTTACTGGCTCAACGTGCTTTGACCCACTATCGTCATTCACCACCGCTAATCATTCCACGAGCGTCATTCAATTCACGCGTATCTAAAAAAACAGCAGCATACCCCTCTTTCCTCCCTTGATCCCACAGATCAACCCTCTATAATCCGTTAATTGTCCTACATGATGTACGTCGTCGCTCTGCACATCATCGTGGCTTCAAATGTCCTCAAGCGGCTTCGACAAGAGATAGCACTTTAAAGGAGGTTCGTTCACAAGAAGAGTAGATGGCAGGTACAGAAGTCGTGGAAGGTTCAACAAAAATACTGGGAGGTGGGCCTCGATTGGAGCTGAAGCGAGCTTCTGTTCTTCCCGGAGACAAGAGGGACTGGTGTCGTTATTCCTCTGTGATATTTGCCATGTAAGCAGGCCAGAGGGATAACGGCAACCCTCGTTCACGCGTCTTGTTCGAATTGGTCTATCCAAACGAAGTCAGTGAGGCACGAGGAGAATCCCATGTGCGAATGAAGAAACGTGTACTAGTTCTCACCGGGCGTGAGATACTGTATCCTCTTCAACGCCACATAATATCCCAGACATGTCCATCACGCGCAGGTAAAGAGAGGGTACCCGGACGTCGAAGCACCGAGAAGGCGAGACAATTCCGGGCAATGGAAATGCAGTAAAATGTGACCAGTAAAAAAGCGTGGATACTTTTGTGGTCGATGTTTCACGTGTCACAACGTTCAAGTCAGGTCGATGAACACAGCGGCAAAAAGTTCATGTATCTATCGGTTCAATACTGTGAGATCAGATGGAGAGTAGAGACAAAAACCTGACCCAATGCAGGACTAACCACATGTATCCCAAAAGACGCGACGCAAGGGTAGCTCTGGGTGGGTCTTCATTCTCCATGTATGTGAACCTAGAGACCTCAAAGAATTCAACGCTGCTGTTGTAGTTCTTGTGCATTTGTGACGTCACAAATGCAGCATACATACCAACGGTCTCATACCATTGCAGCAAGCTTTCAACGTAGTTCCGCGTTTGTGATGCCATTCGTATAAATATGGTGTGATACGCTGTATACATATCACAGTCTGTCAAAAATAGAGAATTAACAAAAAACGACGCGACACATCAGATAGAAAAAACAAAAGGAGATGTGACATACTTGGATAAATATGCGTTCATCAGTAGGAAGTATACAAAATAATCGACTAATATCTGTGAAGTGAATGGAATTATAATTGAGGCTAAAGGAAACTCTTGTTTGACCATGAAGACGTGAGAGATCGAGACTGAAGTTGCGGTTCTGTCAGTTTCGTTGTACACACACAGAGGAGTAAAGAGAGGGCTCACATTTAATTAAAGACAGGACATCCATATTGCGAAGAAATCAGAGAACATTCACGGTCAGTGAGCGGTATTGGTGATTAATGTTCTTGGCCTCAGCCACGATGGATGTGGGAGAACGAAACGCGTCGGTGGCGTGTGAACAAATCAGAACAGCCACGAACCGCCACCTGATCAGGGCCTTGCCACGGCTTGTCTTTTATCAACTAAGTAATCAAACCACCACTGCAATCGCAACGTGTGCTCAGCTAACTTATTCACGTCTCACCACCCGCTTGTGATACAACTGTGTCGCTTTGATTTATTATGTCCTCACTATTCACCTTCGGATAATTGATCGGCGCATGTCTCGCACCCTACTTTTCCACTGGGTGTCATGTGTGCATGGGATGGATTCGAAGGATATTATCACTGGAATAGTGGTGGTTAAAAGAAACTTGGTATCCAGTCGATGTCGTATTTAGCTAACATATGCCAAACTACTTGTTGAGTGTCCTTTCTGCTCTATTTTTCGCACTTCACTATGATCTATTAATGGGCCAACGCGTGACTTCGTGAGCTGGTGGGCTTTGATTGAGTGTCGAAAGCACTCGTAGATGTTTTGGAGATGTTGACCATGAACATTGAACGTTGAACAGCAAATTTTCCCACAGGCTGGATGCTGCAACAAGCTGGTCAATGTTGACTGTACCCTTGTCGTGTTCAAAGAGATTCTACCCAGTTCTCCCTGCAATAGGAAGGCTCAGCGCTTATTCATGGATATTGCCACGGGTTTAAACCCTGTGAGCCTAATATCTAAGTCACGAGTCATGGTACTGCTGTAGAGATCCAGAGCTGTGCTCTCTCAGGCATTGACGTGTTGTCCTTATTCTCTTCTTCCATAACACGACATGGGCACCCCTTGGGCCATTGGATCCAGCAACAACAGCGGTCAGAATTTCGATTTCAGTAGTTCTCATACAAGTGCGTGGATGATTAGTTGTACTGTGTTATGATTGCTCATTTAAATGGGTTCTTAGCCGCAGGAAGGGATATAGCATGTGCGAATACAATCAACTACGAGAATGTTTTCAATGGTACGCTTCATGATTATCTCACCCGACACGAATTCAATGAAGCTGATCTCGTCAGGACCCATTTATTGCACTATGGATATATGCCGTAGGATTGTATGAGCTCGCTATGTGTGATTATGCTCGAATTAACAATCTTTTTAGAGAGACATCCTAGGGTTCCAAGTCGCCTCCGATGCGCAACTGAATAAAATCCAGAAGGACCTCTGCTATCCTGGAACACGTCAGGATATACTTGAGCAGATAGGATTGTGGGTTTCAGGAGCAGTGGGGTCGGGGACATCTTGTCTACCTGTTTCTCGGCAGTGTCTTTGTATTGTTGGGGTGCCAGGCAGTGGAAAGTCGACCATTGCGGCCACCGTAGCAACGAAAAAGTTTCCACATTGCCCTCCTTAGCTGATCACTGCCCACTATTTCATCCGTCGCAATGTCGAATCTACTACCAATCCTGCCAACATGTTTCCCACTATAGCTTATCATTTATCCTTGCTATCCGAGCGTATTGCAGCATCTATTCACACAACCATCTCTCAATCACCTGTAGCCAACATGACAACACGAGATCAAGCAGAAAAGCTTGTGATTGGACCGATCCGTAGCCAGATGGATACCATTCTCATCATCATTGATGCTGTTGACGAGATCTCAAGACCGAATGCATTTGCTCGGGACTTATCGCATATCATTCAGGAGTTACCTCCCAATGCTCGCATTGTTCTTACCACTCGCAACGAAAACAGCATTATTTCCAATCTTGGTCATGGCATGGTGGCTAAGATTGCGCTCGAAATTCGGACGGAAGACTCGGTTATTGCCGTGCGATATTATCTTGAGCATCGGCTGAAGGAAGAGGTCGCTTGGATGTTTGGGGATGATGAAGAATGGAAATCATGGCCTAGCAAGAGCCAATTGGATTCACTATCTGCTCAGGCATCTGGCCTCTTTATATGGGCTGCCACCGCAATCAATTTCATTCTATCTATTATTCAGACTCACGGGAGAAGGAAACGGGATGCAATACTCATGAATATCAATAGGACCGGAATGAACAACCTTTATACCCTCTATACCTTTGTGTTAGACAAGGCTCTGGGGGATACGGAGGTGGATCCCACACGGTTGGACAAAATTAAGCAAGTTCTTGGGTTTCTCGTTGTCGCTGGACGGCCATTGGCTATTGGAGCTATCGAATCATTCCTCGAAATCGACCCTGATGAATTCGACGTGCATCGATTCTTCCAGTTAACTCGCAGCATCTTGATCGCAGGCACAAGAGTCATTCTCGACTCCACCATCCCGCAAATGCACAAATCGTTCATTGATTTTGTCACCAGCGACGATGCTGGACTGTTTAAGGTGGATATTGAAGAACACCATTCTCATGCTGTAGTACATGCGCTGCGAAGAATGACGTCAGGACTTCGCTTCAATATCTGTGGACTTGAATCATCGCTTGTTCCCAACTACGAGGTCAAAGATCCAGACATCGAAGAGCGCTTGGCCAAGCTACCCTTGGTGCTCATCTATGCATGTCGGTTCTGGGGCTATCATCTATATCACTGTAGCTCCCAGTTCACCGTACCTCTGGATCTGTTGGACGATCTGTTACTCAACAAATTCCTCTTTTGGCTGGAGGTGATGAGCTTGACGAAGGCAATGGGAGTGGCGAATGCTTCGATGTCATGGCTGTCACAACGACTCTTGGTAAGCTAACTTCAGCCCATGAAAACACCACCATAATTCTGAGTTGTTATTACAGAAATCTGGGATCAACAGCTTCCTGTCTTCGTTTACAAATGATGCTGTCAGGTTAATTGCAACGTTCAAATTCTGTATGGAGCTCAGCACACCCCACATATATCTGTCTGTACTGGCATTTGGACCCACGCAGTCGTGCGTGATCCAGCACTACCTGAGCAGGATATCAAATCCTGTGCTTCCACCGGTTTCTGGTAGACGAACAGCCTGGGAAGGCTGTGTCGCTGAATTGAGGGGCCACAAGGGAGGAGTTCGATCAGTTGACATTTCTCCAGATGGAAAGCGCGTGGCCTCGGGCTCAGAAGACAGCACAATACGAATCTGGGACGCAGAGACAAGTACCACGATCACTGTACTCGAGGGTCATACCAAGGGAGTAGTATCAGTCTGTTACTCTCCAGATGGACAGAGAATCGTCTCAGGCTCTTGGGACCGCACCATCCGAATCTGGGACACAGAAAAAGGGGTTACTATCTTTGGTCCGTTGACTGGCCACACCGAACCAGCCTGGTCTGTGCACTACTCCCCTAATGGACAACAAGTTGTTTCGGGTTCACGGGATGGCTCTATACGAATTTGGGATGCAACCACAGGTGCATGTATCGGGAAACCGATGTCGGGCTACAAAGCTCGTTACTCGCCAGATGGACAGCGAATTGTCTCTTGTTTAAACGACATCATTCTAATCTGGGATGCTGAGACCGGAGAATCTATGGCTTCTTGGCCTCTGAGTACCTCGAACTGCAAAATTTGGTCAGTTTGCTACTCTCCAGACGGACAACAGATTGTGTCAGGCGATCAAGGTGGTATTCTACGGATCCTGGATGCAGAGACAGGGGCCCTCCTTGCTGATCCTATCACGAGCCACTTCAATGCGGTCAACTCATTATGTTACTCTCCGAACAGCCAACAAATCGTGTCTGGCTCTTGGGACCATACCATCCGTATTTGGGATGCAAAGACAGGTGTTAACATTGGCAGCCTTCTGGAGGGACATCCTGACCTAATCAATTGTGTTTGCTGCTCACCCAATGGACTACGAATCATCTCTGGTGGTTTTGACGGAATAATTCGCATCTGGGATGCTGAAGCTGTTGCGAGCACCCCTATGCCATTTGGCGGTCACGTGGACCTCATCTCGTCGGTTAGCTTCTCTCCAGATGGACGACGAATCGCTTCAGGCTCTTGGGATTGCACCATTCGAATCTGGGATGCAGAGACAGGTGTTGCCATTAATGGTCCACTTCAGGGTCACACCCATTTAGTCCTGTCAGTGTGTTACTTTCCCGATGGACGGCACATCGTTTCGGCGTCTCGAGACTCCACCATTCGGATGTGGAACTCGGAGACAGGTTCTCCCGATGGTATACCTTTGGACGGTCTCGTCACCTCAGTCTGTTACTCCCCCGATGGACAACGAATTGCAGGTTCAGATGAGACCACCATTCGTATTTGGGACTCTGCAGCAGGTGTATGTGTTGTTGGCCTGCTGGGGGATCACACAAAAAGAATCCAATCATTTTGTTACTCCCCAGACGGACGGCGAATTGCTTCAGGCTCTTGGGATGGTAGCATTCAAATCTGGGATGCAATGACGGGCACTCCTGTCATGAGCTACACTGATCCTTCGTTGCTTGTGACATCGGTTGCTTATGCTCCTGATGGGCGCCGAATTCTTGCAGCCTCTAAGTCTTTCTTCGGCCGTGGGATTATTCAAGCCTGGGACTCAGATACCGGCTCCATGATTGCGTGTCTATCCAGGAGTCACCCGAGCGCATTCACTTCGCTTTGTTACTTCCCAGATGGACGATTGATCCTTGCAGCAAATGTGGATGGCACATTTCAAATTTGGGATGCAGATCTGCGTAATAGTGTTGCTGGCTCAGTGAATGGTCATAGCTATGGACCTATGTGGGATGGTAGGGAGTGATTGTCATGTTTCCCCAGCTCGTAGATAGTCTGCCTAGTTCTTCATGTCCCTTGATTCTTGAATTTCTCATGACTGCACCTATTATCAGATCTCGTGTACATGCAAATACTTAGTACGACTGAATGATTTAATATACCACAGTTTTTTGTTTTTCCATGATAGCGGTACCATAGTTAGACATTTCGTGTTCTCCACTAGTACTCCGAATGGAGACCCTAGTACCTGAACAGCTGATCGACCTAAACTATCATCCGTGAAGTCCAGGCCAAATCCCCGGAACAACTAACTGTCACAGGTCTCGAACAGAAGACACGATGCTATAGGACGTTGTTGAGACAGTCAATCTTACATGTAGATTTGGTGTACAGAATGTATAGAGCGCTCATCTCTCTCAGCCATCAGAGGAAATGGGTTGCGTTGAACGTGTGTATTTGGGCCCCAATAGGGAAAAGATCTGCGTTCGTGGTGAGTTGAATATATATCAGCACTGGGTGAAGGTCGATATATGTATGTTGATCCAGACCTCCGAACGACCGACATGCTGATATAGTAAATCCGAGGCTTCGATCATTTCAGACCAGTTGGCATGATGTGTACTGGGTCGCTCCAGGTCGCTCCCTGTTCGACAACCCTCATGACTTTCATGGTGAATTTCTTGTCTGCCATCATGCTGTAGATATAGTGAGCTTTGTTTCCACGCCCCTTTGAATCGAGCTCTACTCAAAATTTGAAGGATCAAACTGACGCTGGCTGACAGGAGATGGTTCATATTAATCTCAGGAGATTTGATAAAATTGATCACATTGGACGCTGGATAGATCTTTTGATCCTTATTCTATCAAATTCTTTTAACAAAGGGGTCTTCGAGCGAAAGTGCATTATCCCAGGTTCGGAACCGTGCTTATCCCTTTCACTCAAGGGCGTTTATTAACTTATTAACGGAACATTCCATAACTAGTATGACAGGAAGCAATACTGCTTTATACTATATTTACATCCGTTTCCACAGATCGCCTTACTTGGTATAAGCCTAAATTGGTATGTAATGGAGTCGAATCGGCTGAGAGAGATCAATTTCCAAAGCGGGTGATGCGGCAGACGGATGTAATAACAGGGTATAGCGGTACTAATCTGTGATGCTTTCTATGAAACCGGTTCGCATTTCCCCCGACCTGTGCCTACATGTGCTTCAGATAACCAAACAGGTAATGTTCATAGGACATACTAGATTCAATGCTACACCTGGATCGGTGAACAGCACTCAGCTGTCTGCACTCAGGAAACACTCGGGCATATGGGGGGGCTGATGCCTGCACTTGATACGTTCCTGCGCTTGGCAGATAGTTCTTTGACGAAAATCGATCTCCTAAAATGGAGTGTGGGTCCTTGTTCAATGGCCTGGATTTGCGGAGCTCACTTTGAGAAGGTACGAATGTCTCCGGATGTTCTCGGTCCAAGTGTCGGTGGAGGTCCGGACTGTTCCTGTGTTCTGGGGTCAACTCTAGATGGAGATATTCATGCCTGTCAAACATTAGACTGATGCTTCCTTTCCGTCACTCTAGGATCAGACAAGAGTGCCTGACTAGTCAGGCCTAGCAAGAGACCTTGCAATGCATTGCTATGAAGCCACAGGTTGTCCGATTGGGGTTGCCCGGCCACTGGGGTGATTCAAAGCTTCGGTGCGCGGTGTTGTTTACCTCGGGCAGTAGGTATAGCGCTCGTAGAGCCTAGAAAGCTTGTAGACAATCCTGATTCTTGTGCTTGGCGCATCCAAAAGTGCCTTGGTCATA
>CEMT01385897.1:0-12037 GCA_900068985.1 Pterula multifida
ACCGATTTAGCAACAAAGAAATGCCTACTACTAAAATACCACGGTTATATCATTCTACGGCAACTCTGACTCCTATGGGGTATGTACATGCATCCTTCTGGCATAATTGTCGGTCTAAATGACAAATCTCTCTACAGAAATATTATGCTTGCCGGGAATAATCCAAATGTGATCGTGGTGAACAATACTGTGTACAATTCGTGCGTATGAACTCCGTGTAACTTCTCACCCCTGGGAGCTGATGAAATGATTTGAAAGGGAGTTCCGAGTCGAATACATCAATCCACCGTATATGAACATGAGACGCCCCGTCCTTTCCCAGGTACCTGAGAGGATAGATTTCAATACAGAAGTCACAATCCCTGTTATGATACCAAATGGTCTCAACATTAAGGACGTAAAGCGTGCGTTACGTCACTGCACCTTTGCAGTTCCATTTCTTTACTCTTTTTAAGTTGCTTTGATGGACCTTGGTTTTTCTACACACGCTTTCCACTCGAGCGCTAGGCTTGTTTGGATGACTTCACGGCTATCCAAAGATAGGAAAACTCTCACGTTCAAAACGCCTCCAAACAATAGGGTTTATCCCCCCGGTCCCGGTGAGCTTCTGACTTCTGCCATATGATGGAAGAGGTCGGACTAAAAATGGCCGACGTCCTAGCATACGTATTTATTACGGTTAATGACGTGACGAGTGAGGGGGTGCAGACTCTGATCGGAAATGGACTGGCACCTCCAGTTGGAGATCAGGGTGTTAGTTTGTGACCAGCAATGGAGAGATGATGCTGCTCGCCTGGAGTTCTTGACAAGTTGAAATCATGAGAGTAAGAGGAATGATAAGAATCTCACGTTTGTATAAGTATTCAACGACCTACATGAATCAAGGTACGTTCAAAGATATTCGATGCAAGACATCCTGGAGCTGCTGGCATGGTTCTGACACCTGCAGTGAATATGCCATGGTTTGGCAAGCAATCAAACTGAGAGTGTTCCGTACAGCATAGTGGATCAGAATGTGTCATATAGCAATATTGCCTCTCAATGCACCATGGAAATTCAAGGAAGACGGTCTTGGGAATGTGAAGTAGGCAGCAAAAGGCTGACGGACTTAAAATTAACTTGGAGTCTCGCAGCATGGGATTGAATGCATGACCCTTCAGAATCGCTTCACGTGATGCGCAGCTGCGTTGGCCAAGCCTTTCAAGATGATAATCAGTCTGTGGTAGTGTTTGATACTACTACTCCAGCCCCTTGACCGTGTGAGGGTCGGGAAACTGTACCGAATTATCGCACAACTAAGTTAATCTGACGGTTTACTTGCAGTTATATCTTTTAGTCTTGCTAAAAGTATTTGTCTGTGTCCGAGGCTGCCTCAAGAGGATTTTACCATTTTCTTCCGTGTGTGAATGTCGTCACAACCTCTGGGAACCTTGTCCTACCCATATATCAGTACATGACATGGCTTAGGAGTTCTATTTTTCTATTTGCAGCACGCTTGGTGCACTCTCCAAGTAATTGACATTGATGAACATCTTTTCTTCGTGACGTCACAACACTAGGACTTCTTTATGTACGTGATGTCCGAGTCTTGCTTATCTCAACATTCAGCAACTCGAGCCAGCACCTTCAATGGGCCCAAACGCACAATTATTGATTGAGATGCCATTTAGCCAAAGGTACCCGTTTTCAATACCTTAGGCTATGATTTTGTGACCGTCCATCGCCACCGAAGTACCTGGATGTAAATGCATCATGGAGTGCTCCCACTGTGAGAACGTTTTATCGTTTTGTACTCGGAGAATTGGCTCTCAAGAATGGACTGTAGCTCCATCGGATCCCATGGCGTGTCATATTTTCTCATGTGACCTAGCTTCTGCTTCTTAGTCCCGCCCATGTGAGGTATTTTCGTTGCTTGGTCTCAGACACCGAAGTCCTCAGCGCTTTTCGTGATCTTCCGTGGCGTGATGGCTCGGCTTAAGTAGGGTCTCGCATTCTAAATGGTATTTTTAGCTTCTCTTTGGGCAGCTTTATAAAGCCTGCCTGAAAGCCATCTCAACTTCATTGCATATCCTCAGACTTCCAATGCAATCTCGCAGTCTTGTAATTCTATTTCTCTGGGTGCTCATACAGTGGGTTCAAGGGAATACTTTGCAAAAACCATCCCCGCGTTGGACTTTTGTTCAAAATGGAACGACAGGTATAGTCGCAATCGAGCTCATGGTTATCTCACCTACGTTGGCGATCATGTTTGAACGAGCCGCTAACGACCCTTTGATGATAAACAAGTGAGTGCACGGTATCGTTTTCTACCCATGCCAGTTATTCATCCATTTTTTCTAAGCCATTCTGCATGGGGAGCGTTATGGGACTTCCAAACTAATACTGCACGACCTCTCGATCTTCTTACCAACTCGTTCTGCGGTTCTGGCAGCTTCATTAGTAATGGAACAATGGTCAAACCTACTTTTGATACATTTCAAAACCAGCCACCAGTGCTGACAAAGCTGCATAGGTTTCCGTCGCGGGCAATCCAGTGGAGGGTACAACGAATACACCAGCACAAGATGGGCGAATGGGTATCAGATTATTTGAACCTTGCCTGACACCAGATGGAGAAGGGTGTGGTATCTTCGATGATCCAGAGGTCTTTCACCTCGCCAAACAGAGGTGGTACCCCTCTTCCCTACGGATTTTCGACGGATCTTTGGTAAGCCCCACTCCCAATTTACAGGCAAGCTCCTGAATCTGGAATATCATATATAGATGGTGGTCGGAGGAAATTTCAATCTGACTCCATTCTATAATTTCGATCCCTTTGCTGTTAACAGTATCGAGTTTGTCCCACCAAAAGACAATGGTGTACCGCGCCCATCTCCGTTCCTAGAGCGCACGGTGCCAGCGAATATGTTCCCTCGGTACGCCTATTTATATATGCCTTCTACCAGAGTACCCCCTGAATTGTTGTACTAGGGTTTTTGCCCTTCCAGATGGCAAGGTGCTGATGCTTGGCAACAATCAAACCATCATCTACAACGTAGAAGAGAATTCAGAAACTATTCTTCCGGAAATTCCGAATGGTGTCAGAGTATCCAATCCATTCGACGGCACCGCTACACTTCTACCACTCTCCCCTCCAGATTATATACCCGAGGTTTTCGTCTGTGGTGGGTCAAATGTGAGTGATACAAGGGCCCCTTCAGACCTGTCAATACAAGATCCCGCTTCCGATCAATGTAGCAGACTTGTATTGAGCCCAGAAGGGATCAAGAGAGGGTGGCAGGTAGAGAGAATGTTGGAAGGTAGGATCATGCCTGAGATGATAATGATGCCAAATGGACAGATTGTGATCGTGAATGGAGCACAGACAGGTGAGTTAGCTTTACGGGCGTAACCCAACTATAAATCGTACTCATATACGCCTCCCTTCAATAGGCTATCCTGCTACTGGGTCTGTTCAAGGTGCATATCCCGAAAACAGCTCCAATGCGGACAATCCAGCGTATGAACTTCTTTTTTTATCTCAGACAAAATCTTAACAATAATTTCCAATTAGTTTTACTCCTGTACTTTACACCCCAGACGGTCCTCGTGGAGGTCGTTTCAGCAACAAAGAAATGCCAACAACAGATATACCAAGACTCTACCATTCAACGGCTACATTAACACCGATGGGGTTCGTTTTAATCTCATGAGACTCATCTACACGCCTAAAACACGAGCTCTCAGGAACATCATGCTCGCTGGAAACAATCCCAACTCTATCGTGGTCAATACCACGAAATACCACAGCGAATTCCGTGTGGAGTACCTCAATCCCCCTTATATGACGATGGAGCGTCCCAGACTCGGCAAACTGCCTGCGAGGATTGACTTCAATACCCGAGTAACGGTCCCGGTGACCATTCCAGGCTCTTTGAAGACTGATAACATCAAAGGTCCGTCTTTATTGCATGAATCCCTGAAGTATTTCCATCTGATTTATACTCCAGTGGCGTTGATGGACCTTGGTTTCTCAACACACGCTTTCCACTCTAGTGCTCGTCTGGTCTGGATGACTTCCAAACTTTCGAAGGACAGGAAATCCCTTAGCTTCACTACACCTCCGAACAACAGGGTTTATCCACCTGGTCCAGGTGAGTTGGGGCACAATGAACCAGTGTCGATTCATAAGTTATTAATACTTGATCAAAACCAGGCTTTGTCTACATTACTGTCGGCGATGTGACTAGCGAGGGAGTGATGACATTGATTGGCAACGGATTAGCTCCTCCCGTCAAGGACCAAGGAGCTCCTTTGTAATCTCCGCTTGTTCTCAGTGAATCGGTGAATATCTTGAAGTATATACGGTGGTAAGTTAGGAGCAAGAAGAAATTAACTGCGTATCAATGAATTATTGTAATGATTCATATTTGATCATTCGTTAGCGATGAAAATCCAAGAAACATTTCGAACGAGTATATCTTACAAACACCTCGTAACCACCCATTATTCGAGCAGCCCTTTTGCAGAGTAAAATGAGGGGATAACAGGCACCAAACTCTCCATATACCACCAGCTCAAACCCCTGTCACGTTCCACTCCAGTATCTCCTTGAGCAGCCTCCTTCGGAAGAATCTGAACGACTATACTTCCCAGTCCTAGGCCAATGGCATTCTTGAGGAGGGGAACTAGCTCGGGATCGATAACAAGAGTGATATCGTTTTTTAAGGGGTCAGACTCAGTTGATGGTTTATTGGTTGTTGCTGATTGGGAATTAGAGTCACTGGAAGGGTCCTCGCAGTGAACTGATTCGGTCAGAAGCTTGGGGGTTCTGAAGTTATCCTGTCGCTCAGGCACATCGATCCAATCGAACCAAGGGGTCAAAACGGCTCGACCCAGATTATTGTAAATCTTGGCATCGACAGCGGAATTAGTTTTGGGCTCAGGTCCTTCTCCAGGAGCGTAGAGCTCCTTTATCCTCCTCATACTTTGTTCTGCGAGGCCAAGCGTATGCGTGAGTTGCAGATCCAAGGGGCCGAGATATTGAGATAGCGAAGGGGTGTCCTTGTACCACGACGAATTGGCATCAACCGCTTCAGTTGTGTCGTTACTCCAGCCATCGTCACCCCAAGCCTGATCCGCACTAGATCCCCATCCTGATTGGGCATTCATATCAACGTCAGCATTCATCTCACCCCAACCACCAGTAGGATTGGTTGATCCATTGGGCTCTGTGCCGACTGTCTCTTGTACTACTTTTGTGACGTTCTCCTCACTCTCCATATTTTTTTGCATCGCAGCCAGCTTTCCACGACCCTCTCCCTTCCCCCAAATTTCGACGGCAGCTTGACTGACCGAATCAGGCATCTGTTGGGCGATAGCAAGAGTAAGAGGAAGCTCAGCGGAGGCTTTGTCGCAGATATCAGTTGCCTCCTTAATCATTTTCTCCTCCTGTGGACTGGGTAATAAACGTGAACGAGTGATGAAATCAAGGAAGAGCCTGATGATGGCCGGGAACCCTACGAGACTATACTCGCTCCTGGAGAAATAGAACTGATCAGAACAGAGTCATTTATCTGTGATAGATGATACCGACCCGTTGAGGTTTCTATCGTCAAGATGTCCTGACAGGAAAGTCTGTATTTTTCCAGAGATATCTTTGGAGAACTCGATCAAGAGGTCATGACACTTCTTCTCAGCATCAGCGTGAATGGCGGGGATCTCCTCCTCGGATTCGATGGTGACAGGATCAGTATATGGAACGCGAGTAGCTTGTGCATCATTTTGAATCGGGGCGTCAGGCTGGGCTATCATCGCAACGTAGTCTGCTCCATATTCATCAACATCAGCATCTTCCATCTCAGCATCCTCCTCCTTTTCTTTAGACGCTTTCCTGAAAACTGGCACAGACTGAAGGAGGCCAGTGAAGAGCCGGAACTAACACAATGAAGTGATGGGTCAAAGGACTGTCTCTGTAGGTCACTGTTGTTGCATGAGCCTTACCTGGTCCCACATCCAAGGATATGTATGGCGTTCATTCGATTTTGGCCAAGGGCGACTTTCTTTAAACTTTTCCGCGGCGAAACATAGCCTTTCTTCTCTCGTCATAAGGCTAATTCCCATGTGTCAAACAGATGGCAGAATATCAAAAGCGACTGAAAAGGATAAGTACCTGCTGGGCAAACAACAAACCCTGGAAATTTCACCAGACAACCAATTCTCATACCACTGCTTGCGAAGGACTAGCTTGGTCTGAGCTTGTGTTTTGTTGCCAGCGCTATGGGAGTATGGGTCCGTCTTGTTGAATGTGAATCCTTGGTATATTTGCGTTTTGTTCGATTTACACCTGTCAGTATCGCGCTTTTTCCCAATGGGCACAGTCTCTATTCCTAGTCCATCCACCTCAATTGAATCATCTAGAGAGAAAGCCTCGATGGCATAGGGTGTCTCATCAAAGTCATCGAATTTAACAATATTAACACCTTCAGGAGGGGTTGGGAAAGGAGGGAAAGTGAACTTGAATCTAGCTTGTGTCATAGGGATAGGTGGAGGAGGAGTCAGGTCACACACAAATCTGGTTATCGATGCATCGATGAGCGTTAAACAAGACGCGTGAGCGTGACAGAACTCTATATTGTCACGAATCACGATCGCGATCACGCATTCCACACGTGTTGTGACATATGTCACACTAATGGACATTGACATTCATTGATTCTGAACCAATACTTGATCTAGCAGACTCTGAGCCAGCCCTGCCTTATTTCCTGCCAATCCATTCCGATCTTAACCTTTGCTTGTAATCTGGCACATATATCTGCTTGTAGAGCTACCCAATACCTCACTTTTGAGCCATGGGTTCAGGTTCTTCGAAACCACAACCATATGCTTATCCGGGAAACTTCATGCCCCATATGATGCCTAATCAAGGACCAGTCATCCCTGAAGGCATTGGAATACCTGCTTTTGAGACGTCAAGGAAGAAAAGTAAAACGGGGAATGGGCACTTGAAGGCTGCTTCTTTCCCTGGAGGCTATGTGCCATATTCGAATCAAGGTGAGCAAGCATTTGTACTATTTCTGCACATCTCCTCCCTTTCACTCGTTCCAACCTGGCCCCTCACTTGCATCTGCACTTGTCCCGATCTTTGTTTGGGCCAAGTTTCTGCATATCTCTCAATCGTCAAGAGTCAAATTACAAGTCACGTGATACAGGTTCAAGCGCTTCTTCCATCTTGTCTCTCTATTATGTTTACTTTGCCTGTATTGACGTTATGTTCCCTTTCTTCCTTTTACCAGCTGCACACCAGCAATCAGCACCAGTTATACCACAGGGTACAATGCCCGTACCTGTGCCTACGCCACAAGCGGGACAACCGATGCCTACTCCTGTGATCCCTGGAGGATTTGCTCCTGCGATACCCGAAGGCTTTACTCCCGTGATACCCGGAGGTCCAGCGCCTCAAGCCCCAATGCACTATACTCCTGGTGGTCCTCGTTTTGCCATACCTAGGGGGGCGTCGGCGCCCTCTAGTTCTGGACATGGCGCGCGTCGTGCGCCAACGCCGTTCGTTCGTATGCAATCCACACCAGCACAAACGCCATCGCCTATCACTCCCATGACTTATAATATATATCCACCCCCAGCTCCCGGTATGCCTGTCCCACAACCTGCTCCGCATCCGCCTTCCGAACCCGTTGTCCCGCCACCCCCAGCGGTTCAGCCGGAACGGCCCCCTTCCCCTCCTAATCCTGATTTCTTTGTACGCACGCGTCCGTCTACTCCTCCACAATCTGCAAATGCGTATGGGCCTCCACCAGAGCAACGTGTGGTTGAGCCGTTATCTAATCCTTTACCACCACCGCCTCGGGACCTGTATGACTATACGCCGTACAAGAACCTTCTGTCCCTTCCTGAGACTACTGCCCTCCTTGAGCGGAGGAGGAAACGGGCTCATACGGTGGGACCGGGTGTTGTTGATATTAGCTCGACGGCTGTTGGTCCACCTGGGACCGTTGCCGCGTTTAGTGTTTCCCGAGCTGGCACCAAGCGAAAGAATGGTGGGCTCTTTCGCGGCCTTAGTTCCTCGAAGAAGACGAGGGATGTTCCAGAGACTAAATACATATATATGAGCAATCCTGCTTCTTTTCCTTTCGCTGCTAATCCAGGCGTCGCTGGATCTAGTGTTACAGAATCTTCGATGACAGAGCCGGTTTTGAACAGAGCTGCGTCTGTTCACTCTGCTGCACCATCTGCGCACCGTTCTGCATACCCCAGAGTTATTCCGGACAGGGAACCTTGGTACGATGACCATAAGATCTATATCGAGCACACGACGCCGTTTTACTCTTCCTTCCTCAACCATTCTTCGCATCGGGTCATGTATAGAAACGCTATATACCCTACTGCAGCGCATTTGTTCGAAGCTATGAAGTTTATCGATGATCGACCTGAACGTGCGGAGATTCTGAGGAATACGGGGACTATTGAAGAGGTTTGTCGGTTGAGTGAAGCTTGGGTGAGGGACTATGGGCCCGAAGGCGCGGGTTTCCGATCTGATTGGGCAACCACGTTTTTGTCCAAGGTTCGCTTTTGTCTCCCTTTTCATTTGAAATTACCACCTACCCTAATATCTTTTTTCTTAGATGGAGGAGGTGCTACTGCTGAAGTTCCAGCAATCGCCTTCTTTGCGATCCTTGCTGCTTAATACGGGGAACGCGCAGCTCATATATTCTGATCCTACCGACACGTTTTGGGGCGATGGTGTTGGAAATGGTGGGGGGTTGGGGCTGGAAGGTGACCCTGGTCTCCCTAGGGGTTCTAATGAACTCGGGAGGGCGCTGATGAGGGTCCGAGAGAGACTGAGGAACCAAGAAGGACTGGCACGAGGTAATGTGCAAGCGACAGCGCCTTCAGCGGCCCGTATGTAAGGTTTTCTATGTTTTTCATGTTCGAGGGATGATATCATGAAACTGTCATGAATGATCTACTTGAATGCGGGTTACTTTTTGTTTGTTTGTTTTGACTCCCATACTTTTACTATGCGTTAAGCGGTACATGTATTTAGGGTTTTATTAGGCTGTCATACAGTACTGGAATAGGTTTAACAGGATTTATCATCGACTGCAGATCCTTGACGTCACTGAACATCTGGGTCGGTTGATGGTCATCGGTATAAGGACCGCTGTGAGAAACTCCGGTGGTGGTGGGAGATATTACTTAGGTCACACTGCTTTCAATGTCACAGCTTTCAATCATCATCATCATGAACTACTTACAGTAACAATTTTCATCCCCAGCCGCGCGTGCACTGCGCAGAACGGGGCATCGTCCAAGCGCTGAGCAAAAGGTTTCGGTCCTTAGCCCATCATTACCATTCTCTGTGGGTCCCACGCTCGAGTCTATGTCTGACGTCGCTAATGTCATGCTATAGCTTTCCAGTGCGAACTGATAGCGGTAATATATATAGATCTCAAATCAAACCACTGTTAAACACAGTTAACAGTTTTTTAACCACGCTTATGCATGGCCAGATGCGGTGCTATCCAAGATAGCGTTACGCTTGTGAACCCATCATAAACATATTGCGCAGGGCTTCACTGCCTCTAGCCGTGCTGCAGCCGCACGCTAGCCAGGTCCGAAATGACTACAGGCGCCTATTAGGTGTTGACTTCTCGCGAGGGCTATGCAAAATTTCCAGCTCTTAAAGATCCCACATGCTGAGATGTTCTACAGCTTTACTGTCCTTGGTTCCTTTTTCTCTCTCTTCGTTCGTTCGACGAGGTCTTTACGATACATGCTCTGTGCAGCTCGCCGTTGGCAATCCCCTAGTCGAGACTCCAACTGCACGTCATATGGAGCGATCGCGATAACAGAACAAGACCAATGTTCTATGGCTCCAGTTACAGATAATTTCTCATATTATAGATCATCTTCTATACATGTGCCATCAACTCGAGATGACGACAACACCAGTCCACCAACATTCTTTCCCCGTCACGATTCCAAAACGACCAACCCTATTTCAGCCAGAGCTGTACCTGTGATATACCAACCGCAATCTCTGACACCGAATATAAACTATACGACTCAAGAACGACTTCCATTTGATCCCTACCATCAGTCTCGCATGTCATCTCACAGCTCACTTCTCACTTTCCCCAACGCTGCTGTTGTCTTTGATGATGAGCAGTTTCCCCTCTCAGGCGCCTCAGAACCAGCCTCCTCCAACCTTGGTTCTAACCCTAACCCCTCAGAAGACGACTTCCAAGATATTGGAGACGATGGATACTCTCCTCCTCCTATGACTTCGCTGCCTGAACCTCCTCCGGGTTTCTATCGCTGCGAATGTAGCGCGATTCTATCCAAAATGAATAAATCCAAGAATCACGCTACGCATGAGAAGAGTAACAAGCATCGAAAGGCAATGGGATTACCGCGATACAAGTCCAAGAGTTTACTATGTTCTCACTGCGGAAGAGAGTAGGTTTCCTTTTTTCTTGGGCGGTGACACTTGGTGCCTTTTCTGACTTGCTTAACAGTTACTCTCGCACTGACGCTTGTCATCGTCACGAGCGGACTTGTCCAGAACGGCCTGGGAGTCATGGCAGGAGAAGAAAACCTTACAGCCGCAGGTCCAGATCTTCTAGTGCGTACAGAGATGATGGGGAGAAAAGCGAGGGAGAACTTGCTTGGGTTGGATCTTCCACTCCACAGTATCCAGCCTCGTACAATTCGTCTCCTCCCTCTTCTGCTTTCTACAACGCATCGCATGCTGCATCGCTCCCATCGCCCCATGTTGAGGATTCACCGAACTCTGTTACCTATTCTCCTACCCGTCATCAAAGGAATTCCGCCGATTCAGTGTTAAGTCTTATTGAGATGCCCGAATCCCGGATGGGGCTGGCATCCTCAGTGCATACGCCTGATCATCTGCCATCCCTTGGACCTAATATCGGAGGAGCTGATCATACACAGATCTATGGACAAACGAACGATAGCCAGATTCCGCTCTACTTTTCCCAGCCTTCGTCAGACTGTCAACAATACCTTTGCTCTAGCCTATCGCCTTCACCCCCTCATCCTTCGACCTTCGGTACTCCTCTTGACATGTATGCCACTCTTCCAACGACGAGTCATTCCGAATCAGCAGCAGCTCCTAGACGCGGTGTGTACGACCAGACGACCCAGTTCGGGCCCCACCTATCTGCAGCCGGAGCGCAGGAGCGTTCCACTGAGAGTACAACATCGTCGTGGTCTGTTGAAACTCGGCCTGTGGAACCGGTACCTGTGGATGGGGCATCTTTTGCTGACCCTGCATCTACGGGATCTGTGCCGTATAATGTTCTACCTGCGAACATGAACTTTCCGCCGGTGAATATGTTGATTCGCTCTCATCGTCATGGTCGTGCCGTGTTTGCCGCTGAACATTTCCAGCCAAGTGCACTGGTTCCTACCCCTCTCCCACCTCATATTGCCATCAGTCGTTCACCGCCCTCGGAGAACGCGGGCGCCTCGTCGTGTTACAGCACTCGGGATGGGGAGATGGAGAATGTTCCATGGGTTTAAGTTGTCAGACCATATGGACGCTGATGCGAAGGGTCGGTATTCTGCTCCACTGTCGTCTGCACTTGTGGCTGCTGTTCCTGCTGTTGGTCGTGGTAGCCTTTCTGGCGGACACGTTGGGCTATCTTTTCCACTCGGTGAGAGAGGGTTTTGGGATCACTTCGATGCTTGTGTTTTCTTGCAAAACGGATTTTTTGGGATAGACTTTCTTCTTTTGTTGTTCTTCAACACACAGCTATCATCGTTTTGTTTTGTTTTTCTTTTTTTACACTTGCATACTCACCATCATCGGCATGTACACTTTTGTGTGGACTTTTACTGGACTTTATACTGGACTTTGAACAATCATCTCCTCTCATACCGTATCTTTTGTAATCCAATTGTTGTAGCATACATCTCTCGGATATCTCCTTGCTCTACTGTATTTTCTAGCTTGTATAACACCTTAACCTATCACTGTAGCGTTAGCCTCTGATCCTATACTTATTTATAA
>CEMT01385898.1:0-52975 GCA_900068985.1 Pterula multifida
TATGGACTATGAGGGAGTCTACTGTACTCTATTATGTTTAATTTAAACTGGGCAGTGTTCATTTGAATGAGTAGGCAAGGCACATAAAGTGCCATTGTGGAGAAAGGCCAATGTATTGGGCAAGTCTCATGCAGTGGCTATGCCATGTTCACTTCAAGTTACCCTTATTTCTGATTGTTTTACCTGTCTGAACTGTGGGGGCTAGATTTCACCTGTGTAGAAACTGGCTATCACATACTCTTGGTGCCATTCACCTCGATACCTCCTCTCAAACCCAAATTTGGCACAGATTGAGGGAACAGTGGGTTCAAAAAGAATGCAGAATCTGAATAATGCAAGTAGCAGTGATCTCAAAAGTTAGAAATACTTAGGGTGTTGAGGTCATGTGAAGCTGTCTGTGTTTCCATTATACAACTTTGTTGTCTTCTCATATCCATGGCTCTCCCTACTCAGGTTATGTACATCACTCAAGTTTGGGATTTTATTATTATACTCAGAATTCCTGCTACTGTAGCCTGATAGAATGCTTTCTGTGCTTATGGGTTCTATCCTGTTGTATTTGTTGCACTTCTCCCCAAGAATTGTGACTACCCAAGTATGAGAACATTCTTTCTTAATAAATTCTTGTGAGGTGGCAACTGCTATGCACCATTTCAAGGACAGCTGTGTAACCTTACAAGTATTATCTAGGTGAGCTTGAACTATCATATCCATCATGCTTTTGCAGATTTTCCTTGATAAAATCGAGCTTCAGCTCAGGCAGCTATCATCACACATGATGTGTTCAAACAGATATTGATTAAGAAGTTCATGTTACTGCTGCTTCTCATGATGGCTCCCATGAGATACCATGGTGAGAGGTTTTGCACTTGTTAAAGAATGATAGTCCTCATAATTGGCTGGTGCTCATGATTGGATTACCCAAGGGGCTATGAAAGACTTGTTGCAATCCAGTTGATATGGCCTCTTAATCATCCTCACCCTTACCATTTCAATGACCAGAATAAGGTTTTTTGGACATGCCTGGCCAAAACTGGTGGTTACTTGTGAATTGTGAACCCTTGAATTAGTTCCAGTTATAAACGGTTATACTAGTTGCAGGAAAAACTTCCCTAAGGATCCCTTGTCATGGCTGCACCATCTTCAAGCCACAGCTTTCATTATGCATTGAAGAACATTGAGGCCAACACTGAAGCATGCAGGTGTCCATGTCCTTATAATCCAATGTTATCCAGGTTGCTTACCCCCATCTTCACCCAGACTCTCCATGCAGTATCACTGGGTGAAAGACATTATGGATCATCCAAATCTCTTACCTGAAATCGTCAATGTTTCAAAGATTCACAGGGTCATGGACATCACTTGTGGTACTGGAGAATGGATCCTGGACTTCACTTCTCTTCCTGCAATCCAGAAGTGCACATCCACCATCAATATGTATGCTTGCAACATTAATTTTGATACACTACAGCTGACAAAGTCTATGTTGGATGAGATTGGCATCATGACATTCCTGCAAGACATGACAAAGCCTTTCACAGAGCATTTGCATGGCACCTTTGATCTTATACATGCCTCTCTCCTTGCATATAGTCTGAAAAGAGGCGAATGGGATCTATTTCTTCAAATTTCATTTCAACTTCTGCATGCACTTACTGTTTCTCCTCTGAGTGAGGTGGTTACCTGCTGATATTGCTCTCATTCCAGGACCTGGAGATTACATCTACTTGACTGAGTTCAATGTGGGCATTTTCTCACCCCCCATCCCAAACCCCCTCTTTCATCATTCTTACAACTTTGACCAAATTGCATCTGGGCATACCCTACTGCACATGATCAATACAGTAATCATGGGCATGTCCCTTAAACAAGGCTTCTACGCAGGGTAAAATCATTTTTCTCCTCTAGAAGTGGAGTATCAAACTTTATTAAATATTGATATCCTCTAGCCTCAGTCACAAACTTCCTCCTCTATTGGATACTGCATCCTTTTCAATTGTCTCTTCTGTGGTAGTCAATCTCCCTATTGGAGATTTATACAACACCATGCAAAGTGTGCGTGGCTCTTCTTTATCCCATCATCACAAACCCTCAGTCGAAAATGCCACACTGGTACTGGACTGTCTTATCCAAGTTATGGCAGAGCATAATTCACTAGAGTGTCCTAAGGGGGTGAGAATTGATTCAGAAGAAGCTAGAGCTGCACTTATTCCTTGTTTTTGGGATCATGTACAGAATGGTGTGATACTTGGGGCCTCTGAATGGGTTGGAGTAAAGGTCATAATGCAGCCTCAAATGTAATGTCTTCAACTAATGTGACTTTCAGATTAAAGAATGTTCAACTCCGCCTATGTCTCCAAGGCTGTCCTATAAATTTAGACACTATTTCTCCTATCTTCCTAAGTATCAAGAAGGCATCCTTGAATAATGTTAGCAATAGGAGGTCATTTCTCCAAAGATTCTACTGTACGTGTCCCGTGACTTTGTCCATCGTGATCATCAGAATATCATGTAACCTAACAACTACATGCTTACTTCCTTGACAACTCCAAAACTTTACCTTCCTAACGAGCTTTGGCATGAAATCATCACATATATACCAGAAGAAGATATATACAGACTCTATTCCATAAACAAGGCTTTCTTTGACCATGTTATGTACTTGAAATATCATTCATGGCAGGTCTTCCTTCTCCCTGATAACAATATCCTCGTGACCCCAAACCAGTTAATCAAGCTGAGGTCTCTTTTAAGCTCTAATTTTAGCCTGAATATTGGTCCTCATGATAATTCATCACCCAATAGGGCTCCTCATGTCGCAAGCCGGATCCACAAACTTCAAATCACTGCGGATTGCCATCATAGCGGCAACAATCCCAAGGTGCTGCAGAAGATTGACTGGGACAAAGCATGTTGGCACCCCTTCGTATTCATATTCCCCACCAGATTATGATTCTAAATCCTTGTTTCAGTGGAAGAATCCTCATCAAGTTGTTGGTCACGTAGAATTAGACGTCGTTTCATGGCCTTGCCGATTCCACAAAGGTTACGCCATGGCTGGGGTATCCTGAGCTCCCCACTAATGGCCTTCAACAGGGACGCGGAGACTCGACTCATTTCCCTTCCGATGATTGAAAACCTGAATATTTCCATTGATAATTCCATGGGCCCCAATCTTACAGGCTGTTCTCCGAAGCTGCAATTAATTTCGAATTTCCTGGGAGGTGCGGCAAAAACATTGACGCACTTGACCCTCGAAGCAGACCTTGGGACTCTTGCAAGGTTATTTCAGTGTCAGCAGTTCTGGCCTCCATTTCCAGTTTTGTCGGGTTTTCAAGTTCGCCTCTCGTGTGACCT
Organism: Pterula multifida; assembly: GCA_900068985.1. Classification (NCBI taxonomy): domain Eukaryota; kingdom Fungi; phylum Basidiomycota; class Agaricomycetes; order Agaricales; family Pterulaceae; genus Pterula; species Pterula multifida. The sequence goes on from CEMT01385898.1 coordinate 3,358, forward strand.
TGATAGTGCCTCTCAAGGAACTGATGGATCTGTTGATTTCGTGGCTGCCCTTTCACCGAGCCTCAGAGCCCTGGAAATAAATGCTGGCGTAGCGCAATATATTCGACTTCTACCAATCCTTCTGTCATCATTACCCGTGCTTGAAAAATTAGAGGAGCTAACGATACACGGGGCCCTGCACACTGTCCTTCGGAAAGATCCAACACCTTTGATTCAGTTTATCCAGCATCAAGCAAAGTCGTTACGAAGTCTCGACTTGCGCTTTAACCGCTCGTTTCACGAACTTAGTCGCATGTCGATAAAATTCGCAGATTCTTTCAATTTTAATCTCAGATCAATCCCCTTGTTCAACCTTCGTAGCCTCAAAGTATCGCCGATCGATGAAAATCTAGATGATCTCATCGGGTTTCTTCGAGACTCGGGGATGGGCCTCGAATCGCTCAAGGTCTATTATAAGCCGCTCACGCATGCTCAGGTCTTGTCCATCATTCAAGTGCTTGCAAACCGGTCGAATTGTCGTCTGAAAGCCTTAGACTTTTGCACGTCAATTCTGACAGTGGCCCTGATGGATGCGATTTGCGAGACATGTCCGTCTGTAAACTATCTTGGGATAACTTGGAAAGGACTAGGTAGATATGAAACTGGAAGCCAAACGGTAATTTCTCATGAGGTGAGCTCAGCTTCCAGATATCATTGTATCTTACCTGTCTCATTTGGATCCAGGAAATGTTTTTAACGGATGTACATGGACGAACATTTGATTCTTGGAGAAAGTTTGAAATGTCGAACAAGTTACAGTCTTGGAGGTGAAGGTGGGACTCGAGTTATAGCGGCATTGACAGCCTCCGTGAAGGACATCTCCGTGGTCTATGGACCAACGTGTCTCAGCTATCTGATTGACTGAGCTTCGTACAAGTGGTGGTGAGCTTGAACAGTGCAATTTGGCTGGTGCTCTAGTATCGGATAATACGGGCTCCCAGTAACTTATTATTTATTATTTGAACGTCGGTTCTATATCGTTTAGAACATAAAATCCTATTTCTCCGCCAGTTAAATTTGGTCAAGAAGTATCTTACAAAATCAGCCCCGAGAATGTAAAGTTTTCGTTGAGCAAATTGAATTATTTTTCCAACCTCTTCACCTTCGCTCTCCAGAAGCTCAACAACACCCATGTAGACACCGACATCAATGCTCAGACGTTCGTCCAAGTGCAAGTGCGTCAGCCATCTTGAAGAAGATTTCAATGTTGCTATCTATCAGAGCAAGGTGATCAGTAGGGATGAAATTCTTGCGAGATTTTACATTGACTTACAGACACCCCTGAATAATGAAGCGCCTGGGCCGCTAGCGAATACGGATACATCTAGAAAGCGAAGAACATGAAGCTTAGAAACACAAGTATAGGCAGAAAAAGACTGACCAGTTAGAGAGTGCACACCCTGTGACTCAGTTGTAGCAAGGGTACCACCTGAAGTACACGTGCCCGATAAGTTATTGGTTCACAAGGGTGAATTGGTGCTGTGACTACTCACCCACGAAGAACCCTACGGTCGAGTGTTAGTGGAATTACCAAGACACTCATCTTAACATACCAAGACTTACCTTGTGGTTGATCAGAAGGACTCACTACGTTACCAGTGCCATCAGGGTCTTGAACAGCTGGTAGTCGGATGCCAGTAGTATTCACAGCGTAAGTCTCTCGGCTAAGAAACGGAAAATGGATAATTAGTCCACCATAGCCAATTGCTGGAGGATAGCTCACTGATCAGGATTAGCAGCAAAACCGGCCTGTGATCTCAATAGATCAGAGCCTGACGTAGGTTAGGAAATGAGCAAGACGTACCGCATAGGCGTATCTCGGATTCCACTCGACTGGGAATCCCGGTCCCTGAGGACCAATAATCACAGTGTTATTGCTAGGCGAAGAGCCTTTTGCGACTTGATATCCACTGAGCCCGGATGCCTCGTATATTCCAACTAGTATAACAACACATCAATGCACTGAGGACACATATTACCAAAGGGAACCACATACTTGCTCTTCGTTTCTGGCGATCCTCAGCTTGTGCCTTGAGGTACTGAGTGTCAGCTCCACCGAAGACATCAAAGCCGTGGCCGTGGTCCGCAGTGACGATAATAAGAGTGTCATCCAATTCACCAATATGTTTCAGGTCTGGGGAGTCAACTTCAGATACAAGCGTGGAAACGTGATAGGTGATCCCCGAGGACTTACGATCCATTGTGCCTTTGATGGTATCATCTAGCTCCAGAAGCTCTCCAAGAGCACGATCGTAGTCCAAGACGTGCATCATCTATAAAAATTCTGTTGCAGCAAATAGTAATACCACGAAGGCGAAACACCCAACCTTGTCAATACTCGCGGCCTCCGACCTAGATCATGAAAACTCAGAACAGGATGGCACAGAAAACCCGAGAAATCTCACATCATGAACCAACCTTGCCCTTTCTTAGCACGTGCCTGCAGGATATCGATCGCCTTGATTGTCATATCCTTCAACCCTGGTTGATCAGTCGCATCTGCGCCGTCACCAGTAGGCGAGTTCTTCTTATTCTTCAAATTCTCTGGGAAGACCTGTAGGCTACACGGTCAGCGTTTAATCTTGAAGCTCCACAAACGAGTTGAATCATACCTCTCGGTCTAACCATTTCGCCCTTTACAATGTTGAGAGGATTTAGTGTCTCTGAACATGATGATAAGTTATTATGCGTACAAGTTTGATACTGAAACACCAACGGAATGAGCAATGGATGATAGTTGGCAGAAGCAAAAGACGAACTTGAGAAGATACCCAGGGTCTTCTTGTTATTAGAGGTAGCCATGAGATCCTTCTTGTTGAGCACGACATTGTACCCCTTGGCTTTGAACTCGTTGTACATGTTTTTACCTTGGAAAGACTTAGGTCCGGGAATAAACTGTTCAGCTCCTCCGCTTTGTATCAAGTCAGGCACAGTAAACAATGACTAGATGGTGCCCGGAGAGAGATAGACTAACCCGAAAATCACGTCTGGTCCTCCACAGCTCGTCTTCCACGGAATAGATGCGTTAATGGCCGATTCTCCATTCAGATACTCGAAGATAATCGGCGGGAGTTGGTCACCTGTTGATTGACCAGTTTTAGTTCAGAAGCGCCGAAGGAGGTCACAAGGACACTCACGGTCACGCGTGTGAGCACACAGAGCAGCTGGACGCGACTTGTTGGTCAGGACAAAGAGAATATTTAGAAGAGGTGTAGACACACCGGGCGTGGCATCGGCGATGAATGCGGTAGATACCATTCCAACGGGTCCTCCGGTCCTACGACGGAAGAGCTCTGCAATAGTCTCCACTTTGGGGTCATCAAACGAATTGGGGGACTGGTCGCGCCTCAAGGTCAGCCAATTCATCCACAAAACCAAAAGCAAGGGACCTCACGCTATCGGCATAAACACCTAGAGAGTCCACGGAGGACTTGTGGCCAGTGTAAAGGGCGGTGGCAGAATTTGCAGAATCAGTGATGAAAGAGTCGATTGAATGGGTCATTTGGCTGAGAGTGGATATAGATAACTTTTAGATTCCTGATAGCGATAAAAAGACACTAAATTCACATTCCATTCGCATCCATCTGATCCATTTGCATCAAAGTCTGATACTTTCCGTTGATGCTCTTGTGACCAAGTAAACGGGCAGCAGTAATCATAGACTGGGTCATTCCTGGGAAAGACAGATTCTGGGTGAGCGTACTGTGTCCACGGTACATAGGAAATAGAGGTGAAAGCATACCGTCGCCAATAAAGAGGAGAACATTCTTGGCTACACGTTTCTGGGCTGGTTGACGGACTGTCCAGTGTGCGACAGTCTGGGCCCTGCCGTAGTATGTAAGTTTCGCAATGTAGTCTCCTGGCTAAGTTCCATGTCCACGGTGTTAGTGCGATTACACAATCTCCGATGATAGCGGTAGAACGGACCTCACTTAGGGTGAGCTAAAAATGAAACAGAATCATAAACTTAGCACAAGAAAAAGTGAGCTTATACGTTGAAAACTCACCGAACGATATGCCTTCGACGCTACATTCACAACAGTGGGTTGTTGAGCATCCTGAGCGAACAAGTCTGCAAAGTACCTACGAAACCCGGAGGTTGTGGTACTCAATGGATTGATAGACAAGTTTGACAGCATGGGCAACACTCACGAGAACGTCCACTTCTCCAGCTTCGGTTCAGACACGCGGAAGAATGAGTGAGCATCCTGACACGATCCTCTCGTTCCCTTCTGGATACAGAAAGAAAACTTCTCGTCCGGAACTCCCTTGTTGAACGCTTCAGTACCATTCACAGGTGCATGGACCTCAAGACGGATGTCGAACAGGGAACCGGCTAGGAAGTCAGTCTGGTCTGGTGGAAAAACGCATCCCAAAGTCGGACAGGCACCTAGCCTTCTGAAGGTTTGGGCGGAAATTGAAGGTACGAGAGCGATGGAAATGAGGAGGATGTTACGGAGCGGGGCGGCCCGGGTGAGTAACATGATCGATAAAGTGCAGAGACCGCTGCGGGGCACTTGGGCTGGCAATGGACGACGAAGAACAAGAAAGAAACTGAACAGTGGATCTTCAGCCTTTTATGGATTCCAACCATGTCCATAATGTGATTCCATACAGCTGTTCAAAATATGATGTGTCCACGCTCTTAATATTGAAACCCATTCGGTACTATATTCCGATGATGGAGGAGTTGGGTCACGCAGGTACATTACTTGGGCACTTCATCGCACGTTCGTTTAGCGGCACCAACCCAGCGCTATTTTTCTATTTGTGGCTTTGATTATCGTTCGGAGAGGAAGTCAACTCCTTCAGTGGAATCTCGACGAGGCACACCCCCCACTCAGACTCTAAAATGGCGTGCCTGAGTTATTATCAGCTTCACATGCAAACACGTGGAGAAGCTCATTCCCTTTCTAAACAAGTGGAGACGCGTATCAGCTTCTCATGCCATTTACGTAGCTGTACAAGTCATAGTGGAAGGAAGTGTACATCTTCGAGTGGAGGGGGAGCTTCGATGAGTGATGGAGATTGACCTGGGAGAATCTCAGTTGTTTCACGTTAGACTTTGGGAAATAGGCATGCGAAGTCCAGGCCCACACGCCCTGAGTGGAATACGACGGCATATCGAGTTGAAATAAAGCATCAGACAACCCATGGATGTACGGTTATGCCAGATTCATGCACGTTCGACCTGTAACCCCGGTGAACGGAGGCTGCACGGCTGGGGAGGCCGAACCGAAAAAAAATAAATGAAGCGAGTGGTTTAGGAGCTCGAAGGTTCTATATTTGGAGCCAAGGCAGTGGCGCCATAAATAACAGGGGAAAATCGTCTGTGATTGATGATGGTGGCATAAGGTGAGCTAATATGAACGTCTATTGTGGAATGCTGGTTACTGACCCCATCGAAATTTCTTTGTATATTCGTGTCCCTGCCATAGAAGTGGTTCGATACTGGGTCTGTGCAGCAGTAAATACCAGGAATCGAGGTGAAAGTAGGAGTTAAGATGGAACTTGGTCAGGTGACGTCACACTACATGATCATATCCACCATCAGCGCTCAGTGCGCGGACTCTCAAGTCACTGACGAAGGGTCAAAGCAGTTAGTAAAACTCTCGATGGTCCAGACAGTTGCTGATGCCTAACCCCGCCGTTTTGGCAGAAAATATTCCACGATGTCACCTTTTCTATACTCACGCCGAAAGTAGGGCACATGCGGCCCAGCTATATGCTGTACCCATATTCCCTTCGGTCGTTGTGATATATTTATCCGGATCGCTGATGAGAATTAGAAAGTTTCCCAAAAATTGCACTCACCCGGCTCATTTTGAAACTAGTACTCCGAGGCAGCGCTTTGAAACTAAAAGTATCCTGATCGAGAGATAAACAGTATTCGGCGGGCTTGACTTCCCACCGGGAGATGCCTTACAGTACAATAACTTGATGGATTATCAGAAGGAATACTGTAGAACTCACCCGATAATAGACGTGAATCTTTACTCTTCGACTATTGGTACAAGTTGTACAGTGTTCACCCACACCCACAAGAGCAGATTGAGCTTGAGACTTCCGCCTGACTGATGAACAACAAGACGGCAAGCTCATCCAGCAGCCAATTCACACCCGAAAATGACCTAGGCCTACGACTGATGAAGGGATTGCGTGTCACCTACGAGTTTGGGTATAAGAGAGTCATCCTCTCAACTGGACATTGATATGCGTGAGGCAGCAACTGGTAAGTCACGGATTATCTATCGAGTTTGATAGATCTAAACGACAATACAAGCAGTTCTGGTGATGTTGCGTTCCATCACGGAAATGATGAACATGATAACCGAGTTCCGGGGGCCCTACAACGCAACATCAGAGTGAACGAAATCAGGACTTGTTTGGGCAGGTTGTGTCCTTTCACCTGTTGTGTTGCCTTGTGCAATTCAGAGTCAAATTGTCATGCACTGCAGCAGGGGCCTCTGAAGTTCCTTGCTAGACACGTAGACAATGGAAAGCAGAATTTCTTGGAGATGAGATTCTAAGAGTGATTGAACACTTGAGGAAAATATGAAAAGGATGTTGTGTATTCATGGTAGTATTAGGTAAGATATGGGACAATGAACCTGGGCCCCCTCTCATCCACTCCACTACCCAAGCACCATAGCCATGCTCAGGACACTCTACAAGGGTTGGTGGACATGAACTGCCCAATCCTGCAACTATAGAGTATTATAAAGAAATCCTTGATAGCCATATGCATCAAGGAAATTACAATATCTAAAATAATCCACTCTTCTCATTCCCCTGCTCCCTGTTGAATTAGCCAGAACTTGTACTTTTTTTGATATGAGAATTACACCATCCCTGAAAGATCAAAGCTGCCTAAGTACCTTTTCAATTGGGAAAATAATATTTTCAATCACCCTAGTCATTTTCTTCATTGCACAGCTAACAGCAATGACTACCTTGTTGATCATGAGGACATGATCCTGAGAGAGAGGGTAATGTCATGAACACATCTTTTTTGACTTACATTTCCTTCTCTTATCTTACCAGTCACCTTACATCTGATAAAGGGATATCTTATTTTCCATTTCTATTACATTTCTTTTCTATCTCATGCTCTCTAGACTATTGCACACACTGTATTCTCAAGGATGACCATGTGTACAGGCCCAACAAGCATGTTCAACTGTGCATTACTATGCACCATTCAAATTCTGAATTAGCATCTTCAGAATACTTCATGGATTGACTGTGCAATGATATGCCTATTCTACAGCACAGTACCAACAGGATAGGTGTTTCTGAGAAATAAATTAGTAGTAATATATAAGTACTGTGTTTTGCTTGTAAAATACCCCAGGTCTATGATTAATCAATATCCTGGTTAACTCTAAGGCCTCATCCTCTTCTGTAAGACACTCTTCTTCTTCTATCTCAGATTTTTGCCTATTAACTTAGCTTCTTGTGATTATAACAAGCAAGTTAATTAGTTACTGACATACAGTAATTGTTACAGACAATTGGGATACTAACTGTACAACTTATTGTATTGGATACTGTGAATAATACATAGAGTATTTTATTTGTTCTAGATTTGCAAGATGTAATTGTCTAGGCTATGATCATCAGCTGTGTAACAATTATATCCTGTTACTTTTGTATGTTAGGCTTGTCTATATTTATCCTGTGCTCTGCCATAGGCTATGCTGCTCTGTGCATCATGTATTATATTCTTACACATTCACCTAACAGCTTATCCTAACTTGGTTTATTAAATACAGAGCATAAAATCTGCAATCCTATATAATGTCTCTCTTAACCTGACAACACTATTTGTCAAATCCTCACCAACCTTGCTCAAAGCCCCACCTGCTGGCCTATACTCACTTATTGTAATCCTGAAGTTTTAACTGTAAAGCCACAGAAGACCAAATCCAATGGCAGTTGAGCAGAAAGGTGGAAGGGTGGATGACAATCAAGAAGCTGCACTTAACTCTGACTCTGACATCTTACTCAACAAACTACTCCATTTACCTCATGATTCTCACCCCAGTAATCAAGAGAAGGCTCTTTCAGCCACTCAGGATACAGTTGAAACACTAAGATTGCTGGCCAAATATAAGCCAGATACATTCTGCCCACTCCTTGCTTACCTCCTCAACAAACTATCAAACCACTTCTATAGTCTTAATAATATTGAAAAGGCTCTTGTGGCTAGCAGGGAAACAGTTGAAATCTATAGATCATTGGCCAAAAATCAACCATCTGCATTCCAACCAGATCTTGCCATGTCACTCAACACACTATCACTTCATTTAGTGTATACTAATTATTTTGAGGATGCACTTTCAATTTCTCAGGAAGCAGTTGGAATGCTTAGATTATTGACCAAAGATCAGCCAGTTGCATTCCACTCTGAACTTGCCACCTCACTTGAAAATCTATCACTCTCTTTAAATTACCTTGATCATTCCACAGATGCACTTCAAGCACATGAGGAAGCAGTTGAAATCAGAAGATTATTGGCCAAAGATCAATCAGGTGCACTCCAGAATAATCTTTTCAAGTCACTTGACAAGCTATCATATCAACTAAGTTTACATGGTTATCAAGAGAAAGCACTTGCAGCCATGAAGGAAGCTGTTGAAATCCAGAGATCACTGTATAAAAATCAACTATTCCACTCTGATCTTCCAGGATCACTGTACTTTTTGTCACAGCTGTTGTCTGACCTTGGTTATAAGGAGGAGGGTCTTTCAGCTATTAAAGAGGCAGTTGAACTTAGAAGAGCATTGACCAAAGACCAGCCTGATGCCAGCCTTGCTTCTGCACTTAGGCAACTATCAGACCTGTTGATTGACTCTGATTATCAAGAGGAGGCTCTTGTAGCAATGAAGGAAGCAGTTCAAATCCAGAGATCAGTAGCTGAAGATCAACTATCCTCTGTTAACCTTGCAGAATCACTTAGTGATTTGTCATATCAGTTATCTGACCTTGGTGATGAAGAGAATGCACTTTCAGCTATTAATGAAGCAGTTGAACTCAGAAGATCATTAGCCAAAGATCAAACAGCTTCATTACACAAACAGCTTTCACTATCACTCAACAATCTATCACACCTGTTGCTTGACATTGGTCATCAAGAGAAAGCTCTGGTAGCCCTGAAGGAAACAGCTCCAGACCAGATTTTATCAGCTGAAAATCAACTACCCACCTCTGATCTTGCATGTTCATTTGGTGATCTGTCACTGCAATCATCTGATCTTGGTTGTCTAAAAGATGTTCTTTCAGCCATTCAGAATGTAGTTACAAACTACAAACTGTCAGCCAAAGATAAACCAGCTACATTCAGCCCTGCCCTTTCCAAATACTTTGATTATCTCTTAGAGTACTTACCTGCTCAAGTTGCTGGAGATGATAAGAAATCAGGTCTCAGCCCTAAAACTGATGAACTCTCCAAGACTGCATTGCCATAGTATGCTTACCTTTCTGCTCTCACCTTCTTTTTATGCTTGTTTTGTACCAATCAATCTTTTCACTTAACCTACCAAAGTCCTTCTTTATTCTTCTAGACCATTCTCTTTTGTACAATACAGACAACATAGTATAGAGCATCTGGAATCTTCTGTATCATACTGTACATGTTTTCTATATTATTTTTCAGTGTGTCATTGGTTTTGAACTTTTAATAATAATACTGTGTAAGAACTGTAGAATTCTGTGCTCATCCACAATTCCACCCTCCAAAATTTATTGAGTATCATAATATTGAGCTATTGGCTCAAAATAAAACAACTGGTCTCTGACTTGGCTCAATCCAGTTTCTTTACTGTGAAACTTATTGTAGCATACAGGCAGACAGCTGTAGATAGAGGCTCATAGAGTAAGAGAGAAGTGATAGTGATAGTGTATACATTGCAAGCAGCTTTGTTGATCATGGAATTAAGTAAAGGCCAACTATATACCATCCTGGAGACATCACACAGGCGCCTCTAGAAGTGAAATGTGCTTTGGGAAGTTGTAGTAAACAGCATGATGAGGGATGGATAGACCAGAGAAAGGTGTTTGAGGTTCAATATTGATTACCTAACTGCAAACTGGAGGCTGGTATGCACTGACAAAACAAGATCCCTCAAGAATCACCAAGAAACACGGGCCAAGTGAAAAGGTCAACAAACTCCTGGCAACCACCTCATGTCAGTTCATTGCAGCAACAGTCCTTCTCTCTCCAAAAACACAATAGATGTTGAGTTCAATGCCTGAACCATTATCAACAAGGGTGAGTTATGATAAGGTAAGATTGGAATAATTGAAAGCTAAACAGAGCGAGTGGTACAAGATTGCAAATGGTCAAGATATCTCTGCCAGGATCTAAAGGCAAACACCTCAGAATTACCAATACAACAGACACACCAACATATTCTTGCGCGGATCCACTACGCCAAAGTGCGTAACAACAGTCTGACAGCCTCCATTGTCGTGGTGCTATTGCCAGCAGGCACATCAATCCCACCGCCATTCCCAGCCTGTCCAGTGGTGATATAATAACTGAAGAACATCAACTTGAAAGTAAGTGCAAGTCCAGCATGGAGCACGGCGACGACGACGATGATGAGTCGGGTGGCTTTCGCTTCGGCCTGCAAGAAATATGTGAGTGAAGTTTATTTAGATGGGGAGCGCATAGGTAACTCACAGTTGCGAGAATGGGGTAGACGTTCACCACTAGGAAATAACCAGAGAGACCAAAGGCGATACCGACCAGTGTCCAGCGAAAGAGCCAATTCGGGACCACACAAAGAATCTGGCTCCAACATCAGCCCAGCCTCACACGAGATGTAGCTAGTGATTCTTACCGAGACAGGAATCCAGACGAATTGCCCGTAACCCCACACCGCCACCGCCTCAACCACACTCCACTCTCCAACGCCCAGATACCTTAGTACGAGCCAAAGGACAATTGGTAAGACGAGGCCATAAGAATAAACCAGCGAAACGGCGATGGAAAGCAGCTTTGTGTCGTAATCGAATGGTTCTGAATTGGGGTCGGAGAGATAATTGGAGATGGAGGCAGCAAGGGACGAGGAGAGGAAAAGTGTGAATATGAGGGTTGTTAATGTCCAAAATGGACCATAGAGGTCTGGTGATGGGGAAAGGTGCGTTGTCAAGTAAGAATTTGAGGTGGGTATAAGGGTTGAGTAGCAACGCTTGAGAACCTGTCGACGTATAGTATGAGCTCAACTGATGATGAATGTTACAGAAAACAAAGAACAAGATAAAGAAAGTAAGATCGGAGCGAGATATGGCTTGCTGCTGAAAGAGGCGATGAAATGCCTTACCGTCTGCGTGTCCACATCAAAGTAAGGCTGATAGTACTCAATTGTCCAGAAACCTCCAGAGCCTTTCCGAGAGGATGAATCCTGGATATATCCTAGATGATGGATTGTTTCACTCCTTTGTGCTCAACGGAACGCTCAACTTGAAACGTACCTTCATCAATATTCGCCCCACCCCGTCCCGACGCATTTGGGTCACCTTCATGCCCCAAAAATGCTGCAGAAAATGTAGCATATAAGACGCAGGTTTAACCAGAGAAATAGGCCTGAGATATGATCCAACTTGCATTTGAACTGTAGACCGTCTCGTCCTTCTTCCAATCTCTGGTTTTCGTTTGTCAGGACCTAGCAGCCCATGTTCCAAGTAAGGGTTTCTTACCTCGTCTCCTTCGATAGCTATGTAGGCCATTTATACAGAAGAATGATGGGCGTGTGGGCTTACAGCCACAGGCGGTTTTTGCTGGGCGTTGTAGATGTTGAATGAGGTCAAGGCTGAAAGGGCTTGTCAACGTTGCCCTTGTGGACGCGTGACGCGGCATCACAGCGGAAACCTCGGTCCGGATTTCCTGCAGGTCTTTCTCTGCCACAGCAAACTCGCCCTCTAGCAGATTCAGGATGCCTGTGTCCATATTTATTATTTAATGCATTTCTTGCAATAACGATGCCCGAAACCTTCAGGTTCGCCATTCAACGAAAGAACGCACACTTTTGCTCCGTGGATGTGTATGATGAGGGTTTTTAGAGAGCATTTCTGTGTGTGGACTTAAGTGCCCAAGACGAGTTCTGGTCTCGAGGCCAACATACTGGAGAAGAGTATATTACCGAAACTGGTGGCCATCGTGTGCAAATGAGGAAACTTGCAACAGCGAAACAGTGTACAAATAAAACTCAAAATCATAGATTACAAGTCATGGTTTAGTACGACTATGCCACGTAGTTTTGTAGATGGAGCATATACTTTGTGTTGGGACTACCAACAGTGAGGCTAACAGTTTCAATCCTTCCTTGGCCTGATGGGGAGGACAACCGGTTTTTCCTCAACGTACGCTCCATTCTTGAAAAACGCTGTATACTTGCTTCCATCACCCTGAATGAAACACGTCAGTCAGGCGAACATGTACAGACAATAAGCAAAGCACGCACAATCATCGCCGTTGGGAATCCAGCGTCGAAAGCCATCACGCTCTCAATTCGTTCGATGTGCTCAGGAGTAAGCGAAATCTCCAATGCGTCCAAGTTGGCGGTAAGATGTTCGACCTTGCGGCCACCGAGAATAGGGAAAACGTATGGAGTCTTCTGCATGACGTATGCAATGGCAACTACAGAGTAAATTTCTGATGAGAGCACGATACTAAGTGGATGTAGTTCGAATGAGACCTTACCGGCAGTCAGATGTTGAGTTCCAACTTCTTTCGCTATTTCTTCCAGAACACGGGACATGTTCCTCTCGTTCTCGTTGCGTTCCCAGGTACCGGTAAATGTCACTCTTCCCTTCTCGCTGGTTTCGTGACGCCTGGCTTCCTCCTACAATGTTAAATAAGCGATCGGTACAGGTGATGATATCTGCGGAAGTGAGCTCACCGCATCAGAGCGTAATTTTCCTCCTTCCAGAACATTCCACGGTGCAAGAGCCAGGCCTGCACAATATGAGGATGCAATTTTTCATCGTTACAAAGGAAGAACCATTTACCTTCGCTTCGGGCCATAGGGATAATTTCTCTCTCAAAGGAACGGTCCAATACGCTCCACTTGCCTTGGTAGATGACGAAAGGTGTCTTGCCGTGGTCACGAGCATACTGATTAGCCTTTGAAACGATCCAAGCAGGTGTGTCCGAAACACCGAGGTACAAAACTTTGCCTGAAGCGACGACATTATGCAGGTTATTCATGACCTCCTCAACTGAGGTAGCCCAGTCCCACCAATGAACGTAGAGAATGTCAATGTAGGATGTCCTCAGCTTCTTGAGACTGTGCTCGAGGCTGATATGGAGAGATTTGGTGTTATTGCCGCCATAGTTAATATGGTGAGTGATCCCATCGTGCATTCGCCAGTTGGTCGTGTACTGGAGTGTGTCAACTTGGCTTCCGAGATAACTTGAGAATGACTGATTCCTCTTACCTTGGTGGCAATCACCATCTTGTCACGGTTGTCTCTCTGCTCCATCCATTCTCCAATGAACTGCTCAGATGAGCTGTCCTGACTGAAAAGATGGAAGGAAGTTAAGAGACCAGGAAGAGATTTGAACAGCCGGGGGATACTCACTAGCCGTTGGCGGTGTCAATGAAATTTCCGCCTTTGTCAAAATAAGTGTCGAGCAGCTTGAACGAAGATTCCTTGTCCATAGCACCCATACCAAACTCATGCCATTTGTCGCCGATACTCATAGCACCGAGCTGAATAGGAGAGACATGGATGCCAGCTAGGGGTGAGAGAACTCTGTATCGAGCGAGTCCAGTAGGTGGTTGAACTTCGGGGGGGAAGAAAGATTTTGACATTTGGTATGCTTGTAAGTACTATTATCGAGATACCATGAAAGCTGGGGGCTTTTTATAAGTTTCGCATACTATGTGTGACGTATTGTTTCACACTCAGTATTCAACACCAGTGAGCGAATGTGCCGTATATTGAAGGTCCCGGCTTCTTCTAATACGCAAATGACGCGTACTCAAAACTTCTGCACAAATACTGTACTCCCCGGTCAGTGACGGACTTGGGAAGCCACGCGTCGATGGATGAATTCATCCAACCCTCCGTCGAGTCAAATTTCAATTGATCGGAGGTATACCAACGGTACCGAGCGCTTTAGTAAAAATAATTGTTCAGCGTTCCCATAGCTGAATAAGGCTGCCGGAGGGTTTGCGTGGGCCATATATGCGGAGTATGTGCCCAGGTGAGAGTTGTTTATAGCGCTCACCGAGATAGAAGTCCCAGAAATATAATCACAAGGTCAAACCCTGAATCATCGACAGACAGGCAGCCGATATGTACAGGGAGAATGCAGCTAGTAGAAGCAAGGTATTGGAGTGGAAGGTCCCGATAAAGTGATACTGTACTCTAATAGGGAGAGACGATGAGAACAAAAACATACTGGGTTCCTAACCTGAGCGAACAGGACAAGACGCACATTGCTGTACATTCAATGGTGAACAGACATTGAAAACTCCCCAACTGATCACTGAATATGAATGATCGCCGAGGTATCATTAAGTGATATCATTGATCATCCATCGGCGTCGTAATGCCGAGCCACGTTCGGATGATCATTGCTTCAGCTCAACTTACATGATGCATCTTGGACGCAATGCATTCTACTGTACTACAGTGCTACCACGTCAATAGTGTCACTGAAATTGCTACCTGAGCGAAAACTGTACCTATTTCTCTTTGCCAGCGAGAAGCGGCAAGGCTGATACATGCACAAGGAAAGTTGAATGCATGTATTGGTTTCAGCTCTTCGTGCCGCTCTAGTGACCTCATGTCATTGCAAGCTGCCAAGCAACTAATTGAAAGCAATGGGTGCTTGCTCGCAGTCGGAAGATCACGCAAGAGATGGAGTTCCTGAACAATGGCATTGACTTGGACTCTCTGCTATTCGGCAGCTTCGTGATATACAAATGGTCATGAAGTTGTGATTACATAGGAATTGTCATGCATGAACAAACAAGAAAACACAGAGGGCGCACATCACTACAAGTCTCTGGGAGAGCAGATCAACTTCACTCATCCTTCTCCGCCTTCGTCCTGTCGGCAACTTTTTTAACCGTGCGATTGAAAGAAATCACAGTAAGCCCGTACGGATCCATGACCCTACTCTCCCATCCATCTGGAATCTTCTCATCAATAAGAATCGCCTCAAGATCCTCAATTCTTCCACCGAAAATGGTCAACAGAGTTGACGCACTAACAATATAACATATGAATGAATGAATGAGAAAAGGTAATGAAACGTACTTGGAAGCACCGAATACCTCGTGGAAGGTGCTAGTTGTATATTCGGAATTAGCCTCCTTCGCTTCTTTCCGTCTCTTAACGAGCATCCGAGAAACGTCAGCGGCTGTGAGAAGTCGTTTGCCGTCCTCCGTTTTCCCAGAAGCACTCTCTAGCAACTCCTTCACGAAGGGCACATGCGGAGGTCCCTGGTCGGGCTGCAGATGCGTGTCCAATCCTGTGGAAAGTGACAGTCTCAGCTGGGTTGGAACAGTACTGATTAGATTAAGAGAGAACTAACGAGTCAAAGAAGCATCGTGCTCAATCCCATTATGAAGGCTGATCTCCGCAAGATCAAAGGTATCGCTCCAATAACTCTTGTTCAACATGGACGCACTGATCTGCGGAACCATATAACAGAACGAAGGGGCGAAATTGAACGCCGCACGAACGGCCTCGTTCATCTGCTTAAACGTAATGTTCTTGCCATCGTGAGGGAGAATACCTAAAGCACATAGAAACGTAACATCGAATAAGCGAATACGCATTTAACCCCAAAACGTGCAAATACACTCACCGTGATTCGCCAGTGCATTCAGAGCAGGACAAGCAGACCTGCTATCCCCTTCCTTTGGAGAGATGTACTCAGGCCATTTCCCGCCCGCCCCAGGATGACCTGCCGGAACACAGTGCCCTTTCTTCATATCTGGCAAGACCAAGTTCGCCAAAACGAGTACCGCATCCCAAGCCAGTGACATAGGAACCGTAACGAACTTGTCTTTGAGGGAAGGGACGGAAGGCATGACGTAGATAGGCGGAGTGAGATAGTTGGGAGAGGAGGGAAAAGCAGATCGCAAGGGGGTTCTGAACATTAATTGTTATATATGTGAATCGGCGTTTGCGCGGTTAGACACTGAGAATGGCGCGCGGCTGCGAATACGGACATATGGAGTGAGAGTCGACACGATGAATGGTCAGAATGCTCACAAGTTAATCAATGTCATAAGACCCTGCTTGTTTGGTGCCCCATGAACCCTATAAAGCATGTTGAGGGCAAGCAGACTATCTCCAGAGGACAGCTGGCTCAGCGATGTTACTAGAAGCGAAGAGTTGATTGAATCTGATCCCAGAGGCCCAGTACTGTCCCGATAACCAAGACCCGTGCCTGGTCCAATAGCGGTGCTGGGTCCCTAGACACCAGTTACGGGGTCTCGTTTTCTTCGGAGATCCACCATCGGTGCTCTCACGAGTAGCTAGCTAATCTGCCAGACATAGAGTACTCTACAAATGAAGTTGAGTCGCTGTTCCTTCATGTTGTCGTTGTCTTCTCATTATCTTCAACCGGGACTGGTTAGATTCGCAAGTGTCCTGAGTTAACGCAGATAAAGTAAGATAAGAAACAGTAAAGCACTTGCAATATCCGAAAGAGAGTGCTCCAACTTACGAGTGAAGTGCATTAGAAATTTTTTTAGCTGGTGGTTGCACTGTTCAAGCTGTAGCACTGACTTTCATCGCTGCTGCTTGACTACTGGTTTTCGTGCCTGATCATGAATGAGAACACGAGGTAAGGAGGGTTTAGATAAGTGTTGTTATCAATGAGGGAGGAGAGCAATTCAGATGTACTGGAAAACGCTTCCCTCACATCATTGTGATGCATACAGCCTTGTAAAAGCGAAAACGGGGTACTGGCGAAAAGTCTAAGCGTGGCTTACCAGCACAACTCAGATTTGAACTCCGACACGCGTCTTGACCTGTCGGTTCCTGTCTTTCGTCCTTCCTTCTACTATCATCATACATACATCTCCTCTTATTCTCTACACTCTTCTTTCTCATTTCTCTCTTGCGAACGTGAATATATATAGCCATGCGATTATAAATATCACAGAATAGAAGGTAATCAGTCCTGATGGTGTGCTAATATAATTCTTATGACGAAGCTGTGTGGAGGAGCGCTCTCTCACATAAATCATGTGGACTAGTGTCGAGATTCGCAGAGAGTGACCAGCGTTGTCCGTACAGGTGTCGAGCTTGTTTATCTACCCTATCCTCAGAGACATACGATTGTCAGTTAGCAAGCTTCGTAACATCGTTCAAAGCGCTGGAGGATCGTCACTTTCTCGCGAATGCCAGAATTCAGCAGTGGGTGCAGTAAGTCGTGGAATTCAGTCCTAAAGCCGTACGATGACTATGTTCAGATAACCATGTAATGGTCATAGGAATACAGGTCCGAGCTCAGCTAAAAATACTTCATCAGGTTGTCTCTTTTCCTCAGCTGCCGATCTGAGCTTCGCACAGAGACTCTTCACGAGCCGTCCACAAACTATATTATCGTTACTGTGCTCTGAAGTGTAATTCATTAAATAAGACCACGAAGGAAAATTATAAGGACGTAAATTGGCTCACAAGGGCCAATAATCAGCCAACCCGAGAGAAATCAGAAATCTATAATTTTGATGAAAAAATTTAGGGCTCCTCCGGCAAATCTCAAAATTTCAACTTGTTCTGAGTGTATGAGAAGTAGATTATACTGTTTAATACTTATTTTTGAAATTATTATTGTAGTTTAATGGCATTTCTGTCTACAACAAACCCAACAATGCCCGAAGAGTAATTGCACTCATTTAAGTGCAGAATAAATTGAATTCTTTTTTTTCTGGAAAATAACTTTGCTATAGTCCATAGAAAAATTATGAAAGAGTTTAAATACACTCAGAACAAGCTGAAGTATTGGGATTTGCACTCAGGATGAATAAACTCCAGTCACTTCATAATTATCTAATCTGATCCAATCATGCCAATAGTTGCCGAGTGGCTGTTGCGGAGGCCTCAATGTCCTGGCCACGTGGTTTCATTTAAAATTATATTATCACAATATTAAACACTACATAACTGCGAAGAGCGCGAATACCTCGAACACTCTGTTCGAGCGTGTTGCCGGAGGAGCCCTAAGTAACCGTCCTTGACCACTTATAAAAAGATGATCCCGAGCGATAAGTTTCAACATTGCTTTTAATCAATCCCTTCCATGTCTACCACTCAATTACGCTCGAATTATCCCCTGCTTGATGTATCCACCAATATCGAGATACGCAGGTGAGATTGTATATACTGCAGATTGTTTGCTCGTGCTCACTATCGTCTCGGGGGCAATGTTGACAGACTCTCGATTCAGTATCACTGGATGAAACGTACAATAGACCATCCCCAACTCGTTCCAGCCATTGTCGATTTGTCGAAGGTCAATCGCGTGCTCGACGTTGCTTGTGGAACTGGGGAATGGCTCGTGGACTTTGCTGCTCTACCGGCCATCCGTGAACGTGCACCGAGCGTCAAAATATATGGTTGCGACCTCGACTCAGACAAGCTCGCCGTGATCAGACCAGCGTTAGATGAATATGGGATTGTCACGTTCCAGCAAGATGCTACTGATCCCTTCCCTAGCGAGATGGAAGGGTCATTCGATCTCGTCCATGTTGGGCTTCTGGCTTATGTGCTGACTGAGGTTGGTTGGAAGAAATTTCTTCAGAATGCTTATCGACTTCTGCGTGCGTAGAGCTCTTATTTGTACTAATATCTTTCTCGAATTAGGGAACTGACATTAAATCAGGTCCTGGAGGCCACTTGCTCACGCTGGAGGTCGATACTGTTATCCACTTCCCAACGCTTCCTCCTCCACCCCCTTACCAGCGGCTTAATTACGACGAGATTATGTCAGGCACCACCATCAACCATAAGATTAATGGTGTATGGACCGGCCTTGCAGCCCAGAGAGGATTTATCATGAAGTAAGAATCCTCCTTTATCCCACATAAATTGATTCATTGATCGCACGTTCAATAGTATCGTATACGAACTTGGGTCCATGCTGTCATCCAATTCATTCTCTGTTCTATTCTCGCGGATTTACGATTGCCCAGTTGGAAAATTCTGCGATATTATTCGCAGCGCTCGAGGATCCTCACTGTCTGGGGAACAGAAAAATTCAGTAGATGACATATACCAAGTTGTCGACCTGCTGGGCGCCATTATGCTTCGTGAGGGTGGTTTAGAATATCCCAAAGGTGTCCCAATCACATCGGAGGAAGATCGTCACAGCATGATGGCAGATGTCAGAGAGCATCTGGCGGAAGGAGCGGTTCTCCGGATTGTGGAGTGCGTTGGGCAGAAGGTTTGAAGTTTTGCTGGCAATATTTCCATGCTTTCATCTGGAATTGTGCCTCACAAGCTTGCAACTGTGTCAGTATTGAATCGGTATAGATTGAATAGATTCCATTGCCAACGAACTCAATCTGTTGATATGCGCCTAATTTTTAGCGCGGCATTGCTGAGTTACAGTTGCAACAGTCTCAATCAGATGGAGCCACCGCAAATCAAACCAAACACTCCAGTACAATATAAAGCGTCTGCCTCAATGCCAATAACTTTCAGCTCCAGCCGGATCCACTCCAGTAACACCCTCACCGCCCATTTCTTCTTACATTCACCTTTTGACATGTATCTTTCGCCTACTCTTTCCATTCTACCCTCCATTCTGGTGGGTGCTGCTTTGGGCTGCAGCCCCGCCTTCGGAAACCACAAGTTCTCCATCTCAAATGGATACGGGATTGAATGGTCTCCCTCCGATCTGAGCGTCGGTTCTTCTATCGTCGCTGGAAACACTGATACTGCGACAGGAGAATTTCTTGCTAGTCAGGAAACATCGTCTGAATATGTTTTCAAGTGCGTGAGCCATTAAACAAGCACCTCTACCTGTTCTTTTCCAATAGAGTTTATAACCCAGGGCGAGTGATTCACTAGCAGTGGCTATCGATGGCAGCACACTTCTCCTCCATGTTGCAGACGCGCAAGATGGGTATGTGTTAATTACAACATTGTTCTACGCTTCTATCAACGTTCTGCTCTCCAGGGGTCAAAAGTTTACTATTGACTGTAATGCCTGTAACACCGATGGCACTGCGAATGCGGCAGGTTGTATGATCAAGTCTACTCTCACTAGCAAGTGTATTCACTATGTTGGTGATGCAGGAGGAGAAGTCGTCGTGGCAGGATGTAATCCGAGGGCTGGAGGACAACGCTGGAGATTCACTGCAGCAGTATAATTCTTTTTACTATTCAATACAGATATTCAATACGTTGGGCTCTTGGGCTTGGGTGGGTCGCCGCCTCGATTCGTGCTAGCGTCCTCCACAGGAAATGAACAAGTTGTGTTCCTTGATCAAGTGCTGTTTCAGTGCTATGTATCATTGCAGGAATGGCGTAAAGTTATTTTTATCACTGGCATAAATCTATATTCTCGCTCCCCAGTCTCTCAAGGAGGTCATAGTTCACCTCTTCTGGGTGTGCATCCAAGGAGAGCTAATGTCAATGGAGAATTCATAATCTGCATGTGCTGTACCTGCAAAACCTGTCACCCTTGACAGTATAGCGCCATTAATGCGCTTGCACAGTAGCTTGTCCCAGAGCCATATAAATTCTAGCAATTCTCGTAGATTCAATTCGTTTCTCCATCGTAACCTCTCTGTTTCACCTATCCCCTATCACTATGCAGCTTTCATCCTTCTCAAGCTTGCTCGCTCTCACTGCTCTATTCAGTCTTGCAACTGCCTGCTATCCCAGCTTTTCAGGGCGTGAACTCTCGGTCTACAATGGCTTTGGAGGAGAATGGAGACCAGATTCTTTGACTGTTGGATCCAGCATCACCGCTCGCACTCTAGACAGCACCGTTGGCGAGTTTCGTTTCGAGCAAGATGGCCAGTACCCACCTGGATACATAATCAAGTAAGGATTGTTCCATCTGTGCATCCCTTTTGTGACGATGCATTTAAATAGGGCTGCTCATGTTCCCGCCAATAATTTGGTGGTGGCGACGAGCGGCAGTTACATTCAATTGGCTACTCTCAGCACTGGTGATACGTATGTATACCGTTACATCAGCTAATGGCCAAGGCTGACACTACCATTTGCAGCTCGCAGAATTTCAAGATTAACTGTGGGACGTGCAATGTTCACGGAAATACAGTTGATGCCACGGACTGCAGGATCGTATCGGCTTCCAGCGGTCTTTGTGTCCAGAACAACGGTGCTGGCTTGCCAATCTCCGTTGACCGATGTCTCTCGAGAGCAGGTGGTCAGGTTTGGCGCTTCACCGCTGCTTAGGCGGTCTGTCGGGAGCAAGACATGGGGAGCAAGATGTGTAAACGGACCTGATTCTATATAAGATTTTGTATGTGTAAACATTGTGAAAGGACGATGGGCAATATGCACTTTTTGTACCATAGTATTAGTATGTAGGACTTCAACCAATCCGCAGTCACCATTTTCTTCCAGTTCTTCCAAATTAGTCCAGCGGACTCGCGAGTATTATAGTATATGAAAGGACAGAAACACTTGACTGGCTGTGCTCTATCATAGAACATAGATAAAGCATAGTATAATAAGCCAGCTAGGCAGCTCGCTTTACAGTAATATAAGACAGGTAAAAATGCAGAAAGGTATGATACCATGACACGGGGGATGTCACATTACGTCGAGGGATTACATAATTGAATTTGTCTTTCTTTCGAACCTCTACCCACAGCACCCCACTGATAATCTAGCTTGGGCGCATACTTCACTGCCTCAAGCTTAAGAACTATACCAGGTGGTTTCTAATGGCTTCTGCCCTACTCAATTAAATGTCTACTATCAAACAAAGGCGGTGTCTCAGGAATGGTCAGAGCTTCGTTGTCCCATCTCCTCTCTTCTTGAGCACAGATCTGCCAAACATTCTCGTCATGGATGGACCACGAGTTTACTGGCCCTGTTTCTTGTGTTTACGACCTGACAATACAATCCAACCAAGCCCTCAACAAGCACGTGAATTACGACGGGGAGTGTCGCCTCAATTCAGGGCATCGACAGATCCTGTCTGCGCTGCAAGTACAAGTCTCAATGCATTCCATCTTACCCCGATAGGGATTCTGATGCGTTATATTGTGCCTTGATCCCTCACCGCTCAGCCTTGACCATCTCCACAGTTCTCAATGAGGCTTGATTCATCTGTATTCACTATTGTTATCGAGTTAGTACAAAAAATCTGGATCACAAACACGAGATTAACAGGCCACAGCCTCGTTGCGTTTGTGTTGGGGTTGTTTTGATTAAAATTTAAAGTACGGTTTACCAAGACCGTGCCTAGTGCCGATAGAATGAATGACTTCTGAGCCTTCCATTCCATCGTCGCTGTCGCCAAGAACACGATCTCATACTGTGCAGTACTTCCAAGTAAGCACGCCCAATGACAATCGATTCCTTATGAGATGCTCTCCTGCAACTACAGTATATACAGTAGCGCTCGACCGGATTCTGTTTCAGCTGGTGAGTCACTGATAACAATCAGGTGGACCGAGTCTAGTGACTGGCTGCCACTACGCTGTCAGGTACATTTGCTTGCACGGCTGGTGTACTCTCTGCAGTTAGATGAATGAAATTTATCAAGTGCTGATTAACTCATGATCGTCTGCAGAACCTGGCCTGGCCAATCCATCCCACGGCTGGGATTCTTACCCCGGAAGAGATGGTATAAAGTATGCTTGCTCCAACGAAACCTATCCCAGTTCATTTTCCTCCACCCCCGAGAGCTTCCACAATGCGGTCTGCCTCCACTATCTTCCTCGCTCTCTCCTCTGCATTATTCAGCTCTGTGTTGGCCTGTGTCCCAGACTTCGAAGGGAAGCAGGTCTTTGTTTTTGTTAGCGGCACATGGTCAGCATCCCCAGTTGCCGCTGGATCAAACATCATTTCTGCTGCTAGCAGCACTCTGTCGTTCACTGTGGAGGAAGACGCTTCTCAAGCATTCAGTTTCAAGTGAGCCTATAATGACTTTCCTTCTACATGTATTAATCCCTTTCCCCCCTGTTATGACAACTAGGACCGGTGATTTGGCTGTATCTGGTGCGACTGGAGCTCTTCAACTTCAGACATCGAATCCCAGCGATAGGTGCGTTCACCTTTTGAACATCTCACTGACTGGAATGCTCAATTTCGTTGTCTTGCAGCCTTCAAAAATATACTATCAATTGCTCTGAATGCAATGTATTCGGAAGCAGTGGAAACGCCAGAGGCTGCAGTCTCAGGCCCGTATCAACCGGGTATTGCCTCACCAACTTCGGTACTGACGAGGAAGTCTCTGCTATACCATGTAGTTCGTTTACACCTGGTCAGTTTTGGCACTTCAACGAGGCCCCTCAGGCTTGAATGTAATTTGGGCGGTAAACATACAGATGCACAGCCTAGCTAGTACAGTACAGATAGTTGGTACATGTTCGTTATTACGGTTGTGCCAATACATATTATACTCTCCATTAAGATCTCCGAATTTATCCGTCCATATGAGCAGTTTGTCCTTGCACTCAGCATCGGAAATCGTCCTGAAGCTTGAAGGAGCTGCCTGTGCGCCTCTCAACAGCCCCACCCTCGAATTTCATTGCACCGGTAACCGCTCACCGAAATGCAGTGAACAGGTACGGTAAGTTGACCTCCGTTTGGTTATAACGAACTATTCTGGGTATGCTCGTAGAGTTACTTGTGTTTTACGTAGACGCTAAAGACGGCTTCAGGTTTACTCTTGCAGGCCGAATTTATCCATGCAATTCAACGGGCCATGTATAAATACTGGGCCCTCAATGAAAGATATTCTCATACCATCTCCAAAGCCATTATGCGTCTTTCCTCTGCTTTCATCGCTGTAGCATCATCTCTCTTGTTCAGCTCAGTCCTCGGCTGTACACCCAACTTCCAAGGCCACGACGTGTCGATCTCTAACTCCTTCGGAATAGAGTGGAAACCCTCCTCGTTGACTGCTGGTGCCCCTATCGTTGCTCAAGATATCGATAATACTTCTGGAGAATTCCGTGTCGAGCAGGATGGCAATGATCCCACTCGCTTCATTTTCAAGTGAGATTATCATTTGAACACCTAAATTTGGGATGGAATACTAACTCGCGTCGGTACAGGGCAACCAAGGTCCCTGCCAACAATCTTGTGGCGTCTGCAGTCAATGGAAACCTTCAGCTCGCAACGTTGGATTCCACTGACAGGTATCTACTCACTTTCTAACCCATTTAAATTGATTCGCCTCACTCAACTTCCCTTAGCTCGCAAAAGTTCGGTATCAATTGCAGCACTTGCGGCATTGACGGCACTGTCAATGCCGACGGTTGTAGGATTGTCTTGGATGGCACGAATAACTGTGTTCACTTCGCAGGAGGAGCTGGGGATCCCATCGCGTTGATTAACTGTAATCTCAGGATCGCTGGGCAGCTGTGGAGCATTACGTCTGCTTGAGCTCTGAGCGTCTGTCAACGATATTACAACTAGTCGTTCACTATCTTATCATCTGCATAAATTATCTTATCACTAGTACTTTCTAAAGTCGCCACCCCATGTGATCTAGTGTGACATTTTGGCATGGAGATGGCTGTAAGCGTGACAGAATCCATCAAAAACTTAATGCAGTCTGTGCAGTCATTTTTAGCAAAATTACAACCACAAAGTTGTATAAAAAAATTTAGCACAAAATTGTGGTCGGCATCAGAGTGCATGAAGATTTTCCGTAGCAAAAGGGGGTACTGAGTGCTAAATAAACTCGACGTGACTTCCCAGCCCCAGCCACAATGTCACACGAAAGTCACAATCACGTGGGGTGGTGACCCTTAGAACTAGGTCTATCTTCTATTCATCCGAACAGTTGATAATTTGCGTCGTGTGATCCGGAGATTTGAGGTAACGACCAAAGGAGCAGCTTGAGAAGTAACACATATATACCAAAAACAAGTTTATCAGTGCCCACATGTATTGTACCTACAGTCCAGAGTTAGAGACACTACATATGTATCAAATGTTCATTGTAAAGTAAGATTTATACCAACTAGACCCAGAAGAGTAAAACGAGTGGAAGAGTTCTTGTTTGTTATCAGTTGTTACTTTGCCGTATAACAGATACTCATTCATGCAAAAGGACACATTGTTCATCCGCGGTTTGCATCGTGATTCAGTGCGGGTGTATCCATAAGAAAGCTCTTATTCCGAGCTGCGAACTCTGACAAAGTTTCTTTTGTTGAAGGGAGAAGCCGTGATAGTCGGTTGACTGACACATTGAGACGATGCGGGAGCAGGGTGAGCGGAAGGTGTGGGTTTGACGCCTTGTGACCAGGTGGAAGTGCCGTAGACACCCATGGGTTCCCTGGAACAGCTGATTAGTTCGATGCGGGAAACGAGAAGAAGGCCGAAGACTCACCCAACAGCACCTTTGCATGATTCGAAGACACCGGCGTTGTAATTAGCAGGCATGTTCCAGTAGCATCTAGGGAATTTCAATCAGACATTTCGCAATGCAGAGGGAGATCATTGAGTGTACCCCATGACGTCATAGATGTGCTGCGAATTCAAGACTCGTCAGCATTTTCGACTGAAGAGGAAAAGAGAGGGAAAACCGACCTCGCAGTAGCGAGTAGCATCAGGCCCAAAGCAGGCACGGATACAGAATTCAGACGCGGACATGAAGTTGGTCCACTCGTGGTACTGCATATTGGGGCGGAAGGTATTACCGAAGAGCAGTCCACCAACTAGAATGTAGTGATGAGTGCAATACAATAGCGGGAGTAGCGGTGGAGCGTACTGGGATTGCCGTTAGCATCAGCGCCGTGAGGATCAAGCTCCCCTCCTCTAATGGATCACATTAATAAGTTGTATGGTAAAGGCAGTAGAGACCTTACTGGTCACCGGACTTGACATTCATCTTGGTGAAATCGCCTTGGCCTGTGATCTGGATGTAGTTGGAGGTCTCGACCCAATGAACGCCTTTGAGGGTACCGTTGGGGATTGTGCGGGTACCACGACCAGACTTGGTGCACCATGCCACTTGCATACGCTCAGTATCGCCAATGGCACTGCCAGGATTGGGAGGGCCCCAGAGACAGAAGCTAGATAGCGATCAGATGATAGCGGAAACAGTCGACCGCCAGACAACATACTCGTTGATAGAACTGAGGCCGTATGATTAGATCCCATTTGCTATCGAGGACGAAGGAAACGTACTTGATCCACGCAGTCTGGCATTTGGAAGACTGACCCGAGCCAGTCCCACAAGCGTTGGTACCATATTGACCAGTCTGAGTCTTGTCGGGCAAAGTAAGAGCATCATAACCGGGGTTCCAGATCTGATTTGGATTACCCCAATTGCAGCCCCAGATTTGAACCTTTCAATGGCTGCATGAGAACTTTTCGTTAAAGTTGGAGCAATACAAGCGACTTACATTGGTCCCATCTTTCAATTGACCACCGCTCATATCAAGACACTTTCCTCGATTGCCCACCCATTGAAGGTTAAAGCCCCACTTATCGTAATACCATTTCTGGTTCTATCGCCACGAGACGTGAGTGATACAACTACAGATCAGCAAAGGATCGTACATTGTTATTGGCAGAGCAAGTCCAGATCTGCATCTTGACACCATCAGCGCTAATACCCCCTGTAACATCCAAGCACTTGTTGCCGAAGACCTTGACCTGGCCGCCAGAGAAGTTCCACTAAACGTCGAAAGCAATATTCAATCGGCTACTTTGAGAATTCAGATCATGTTTGCGATGCTTACTAGCTGAGAGTCGGTGTTCGAACAGGTCCTGATCACCACAGCAGCACCGTCAGTGTTGCCTTTAACAGTAAGACATTTGCCTAACGGGTATATCAAGATTAGCAGCTCCACAGCGTAGGAAAAAGCAGTGAGAACACACTTGGATCAAGGCCATTGTGAATTTGTACGGTTCCAAGCTGCCTGTAATATGATGAAGAAAAATTAATCACGGACCTCCGAGAACTTTGATAATGAATAGAAGCTTACGGGGGTGTTTGTGCACCAACAAAGGTGAAGAAGGCAGCATTAAGAACTGCAGAAACAGAGAGGACGGTTTTCATAATTGGAATATGTAAGGAATGTGGAGTGATGAAGACCAACAGAGGGGGGAAGAGAAACAAGGAAAACCCAAAAAGGATGATCAAAGTTTGGCCTCCTTTTCTTATTTATCCTGATACGATAGTTTGTGATGGTGATGTATACTTAATTTTAGATCGGTGACATCCTGGCCATCCGGTGTTTCAACTTGTGACGGCCATTGAGCCGATTCTATCCAATCTTCACTTCATGAGCCTTGTCCAGTCCGTACAGGTTCTGGGCCTCCTATATCTATTCTGTCGGTACCTCACAGCAGGGTCAAAAGACAGTGATGAAGTAATATTCATTGATCCTAAGCTGCTTCTAATATCATTGTTGTGCTTGGTCAATATTCAAAACTTATTCTTGGTCCCGATATTCCTATTCACGTACCCACGACGGAGCATTCCGACCGTCGACGGAAGAGATAGAAGGCGCTTAAACAAAGAATCCGCTAACACGTGGCAAGTGGGACCCGCACCCGGCTTATGGCAGGCGTGAGGATCTGTCGTATGATCGTTCGAGGATACAGAATGTCCTCACTTGAACGATTTCAAGACTTGGATGCTTGGATGGGTATATTCGAAAGTGGTAACCATTTCTGTGATGTCTGCATCTTTGAATCCGATCACAATCATGATATGTGAGGAGGCGCTGATTAGAGATGAACAATGACTGACCCAACGTACTGCAACATCGATTATCAACTTCAAAAATAGCATACAGAAGTAACAGGACAGTGAACTTCACCAGATGGAAGTGACAACGGTGGTAGGGACCTAGTACCTCATGACTGACGGATGACTAGATCCTCTTCGCATACGCATAAAGAATCAACGGAATCAGTCAGGTCGAACGTTATCAACACATATCCAGAATTAAGGCGCTTGGAGGAGATTGAGCGAGTAGTGTCTGATGAAACCTGGGCTGGATCATCATTCACAAAGTCAAAAGTTGTTTGCTGCATCTTTCTTCAAAATGCCTCCATCCGATCGATATCATTGTTTGGTCAGCACTGGATGCAACAAATACTAGCATATCCAATCTGCGGTGATATCAGTACTCTCTGTGGTGAAATATCTGGGGATTGGATGACAACGATGGTGATGGTAGGGAATAAAACCGTGAACTTAGTGGCTGTGTCACATTTCGGCTGATTTCCGGTGACAGCGTTCAAGTTTTAAAGCCAATTGGCAGCCTTCTCGCAGACTCGTATGCTGTTTTACCTTGCTACCAGATCGGTATTCGCATGATGAGGATATGACATAGATTGGGTTTATTCTCTGCACCTTTAACAACAGTTTGAACGTCACAAATATTGAAATACATGCATAGCCCGGTAGCTACTTGTCACCTAGGCCTCGCCATCGTTCACCGCAAGACCACGATGATTAGCAATACGGCAGCATAGACCTGCGAGGCTAGAAGGCGCTTTCCATAAAGCTTTTACTGGATGTACTGTGAGTGAAGTCACGGGGTTCTGTCAGTCAATGGACTGCCGAGATCTACGATTATAGTGAATACAAGTACTTCTGAAAACTGTATCATAGTGTAGAGAGATGCCTAAAATTTCCGTCTGAGAAAAGAAAAGGATTGGGTTAGATTCAATTTCTCTGCATCGGTTCCACAAAGCACGAGTTATCGACATCACAGGTCTACCGAGTACCACGATACGTAGCGAGCTATTGTCTCAATGAATTCGATGTCGAAAAGACTGATGCTACCTTTGCTTACCTGATGCCTGAGCCGCGTGGTCTGACCAGCGGTGAACTCAGTCATACAAGCGTCATTTACATAGTCCATAAAGTTGTCTGCAAATATATTTAGCAGCGGAAAACAGAATTATAGTACGCAAATTTCACTCACGAACGGGATCAGTCCCAAGACTGTCACAAGAGTCTCTGCTGGCAGGGCAACCAAACGCGGGTTCGGCTTCAGCAGGGGTATCATCTACATAGTCACCTGCAGGGTCATCGCAGCCACCCTCGAAGGTGTGGTATAGACCAACCCAGTGTCTGAGATAGATGTTAGTTGAAATCAATATCTGTAGTATACTTGCAACTAACCCTACTTCGTGAGTGAGGCTCTAAACCCAGTTAAATTGTCATTAGATTTGTAAGACCAATTACGGGATGAAACCGTACCTGTCCTTGATTGTAGGGTGCACTGTTACCTCCAGGCAGGGTGGAGAAGCGGATGACAACGCCATCATCCTTCGGTTTGGAACTGTAGCTCCAAGGGAAAGTAGCGTAGCCCAAAAGATCTGAGCTTTCTGGGTTGGCAAAACTATTCGAGGGATTAGCTTTGCACGAATGAAGAAGGAACCTGAAAACGCACCCAACAGTATAAACGTTCAGATCTGCTTTCCCTCCTTTCCTAAGTGCCGTCTTCATGGCAGTCTGAGTGTCGGTGAATGGAGCAGTATTATTGAACCACTCTGGATTAACGGTACGGGTTGTGCCAGCAAGTACCCAGGTGATTGTACTGTTCGCGTAGGCTTTGTTGAGGACGCGTATCTGGTTAGTGATCTGGGATTGCCTATATTACCATAAGCTCGCGTCTGCAGCGAAAATGATGACTTGAAAAACGTACGAAACGTTGCCTCCAGAGGCAGAACCGTTCTTGCTAATGACATGCCAGTAAACTCTCAACTTCAAAGGCGTAGTTGAATTGATGGCGACGGCATGATTGGTGAAGTGCCTCTCAGCAGACGCGATTTGTGCTTTAGATATCTCGGTACCACACAACCTATGCAGTCGAGAGATGAGCCACACTCGAGGCCAGATAGTACACACTGTTGCAAGAAGAACCTTGGGCGGGTAGTAGCAGCACCTTGTACAACAGAGGCTGCGAGCAGACCAAGACCAAGAGGAAATGAGAAGAGCATTCTCAGTGCAGAAGATCAAGGTAGACCAGGGTGGTGAAGAAGTCATGATTATCTTTCCCTTACTTAAATATTGTCGCTCCCGAGTAGTGCAATATTGACCGTCAAAGAATGGGGACCTTACCGTTACAAGTTTACATTGGCACGGCAAAGGCTGATCCGGTTGGCATACTGCGCGGAATGTCTTTGCGAACGCGAGAATGATTGAGCCAACCCATCAGTGAGCGGGTGCAAGGTGACACAGTGTACCACCGAGTAAGCACTAACTATCTTGCAATTCTATGACCTCATTGATTCAAGAGGTTCATAGCACTGCAAATTTGCTGGACATCGAATCAAACCGTATCTATTTCTGAGGAATTGGATCGAGGCAATTCCCTTGAGCTTCCAAAGAACTTTATGGCTGCATGCCTCAAGAGTCACCAAGTAGAAACTGAACCCCCAAAGACGGGACAATAACAGGCCTTTTAGTCTCCCTGTCGGCGATCACGATGATACGTCAGTCGACAAGTGCTACGGCACTACGGCATGTTATCATCATCGGAGTTGTCGGAGTTTAAATCTTGAATCAGTCGTAATAATCAATAACGCCGTTACTGTACAATACTGAGGGTATTGGCCAGTTAAATTTATTCACTTGATTCCTTTTCACGAGGCACCCGATTACTTGCTGTTACGTATAAGTAAGTGGCCCTGATCTCTGCTTGCCCCATCGCCAACATTACCCAGACCGATATTTAAAAATCTATCATCTTCGTGAGTGCTTATGCCAAAGTAAATCATGTTACTCGTGCTTACTTGGTCATTCATCCGGGAAATCTGACCTTCCGTAAACTCCGACATGCAACCATCATCACTATAGTCCATATAGTTTTCTGATAATATGTTGAGCGCAAGTAAAGGCGGAGCAAGTCTGGTTCACTCACTGAAGGGATCAGGTCCTCCACCACGACAAGAGTCGCTGCTGGCAGGGCAACCAAACACTGGTTCGGCTTCAGGTGGGGTGTCGTGCACATAGTCACCTGGATATTTGCAACCACCCTCGAAGGTGTGGTAAAGCCCAACCCAGTGTCTGCGAACCGGTAAACATTAGTTGAAATCTACTTGGATGCATGTGAAGGATAAGCAACTCACCCGACTTCGTGGGTGAGGGTCTATCCGATGAGATTAGCTCTACATGTTCCAAATGGCACAATAAAGTCTTGGAAGCATACCTGTCCTTCGTTGTAGGGTGCATTGCTACCTCCAGGGAGGGAGGAAAAGAGGATGACGACACCGTCATCCTTTGGGCTATCTTTGTAGCTCCATGGGTAGGTAGCGTAACCGAGAATATCAGAAACTGATTCGTTGTTGAAACTGATTTAAAGGATGAACTCTGCACAAATCGTAACACGGCCCGAATTAATTACCCAACGGAGTAAACATTCAGGGTAGTCCTATCACCCCTCCTGAGTTTTCTCTTCATCTCAGCTTGATCACTATTCTCGGGACCGGCGTTGTTGAACCAGGTAGGATCAACGGTGCGAGTCACGCCAGCAAGCTTCCATTTGATCCAGGTGCGACCAAAGTCATTGTTGAGGACATCAATCTGCTTGTTGATTTGAGAATCCCTGTTGTCCAGTCCTATAAGCTGGTGCTACTAGCGAAAAGTGAGAGTGAAAACATACGGGATATTGCCTCCAGTGGGAGTCCTGTCCTTGCTGATAACATGCCAATAGACTTTCAACGTCCTGCGGTTAGGGCGTGGCCTGAAGGTGGCAGTCAGATTGGCGAAGTCTTCCTCAGCCGCAATGATTTTTTCAGCAGAAAACTCGGTGCCACATAATCTAAGCAGGAGGACGATGAGTAACACTCAACGCGGGCAAGTATGCTTGCTAGAACCTTTTCGGGATGGTGGCAGCGCCTTGCACAATGGAAGCAGCTGCGAGCAGACCAAGAAGAAATGAGTGTCGCATTGAGACTGCAGAAGAGGAGGGTAAACCAGAGCGGTGTGGAACATGATTTTTTCTTTCCCTTAAATACTCGGGATTTGCAAGGACCTTGGGGCGTCGGGTTTGATGATTGTAAGGATTGATTGGAGCAAGAAGCCTTCCGTCAGAATCCGAAGTAAGTGGACTCATAGTTAGGGGCTGACCTGCACCAGTTAGGCATTCACTTTATCTTTTTGATCCGTTTTAAGAGGGGAGGCAAGGGTCTCGATTTTAGACGAAGGGGTTGGAGGGCTTAACAACGTCAGCAGTGGCGCTGCGTATAACCTGTGAAACAAGCATGCGCTTGGTTTGCGAGGTCAATTCTACAGGGGATTACACCATAAGCATCATAAAAACACAGATACCATTTCTTTAAAACAAGCTCGAGCAATATGTGCAGTGCTGCATGTTGCTGAGGTCACCGTGGCGATTGATCTCTTTCCCAGTCAATCAATGATAGTGAAGAGATGATGGTTCTCGCCACAGTTTCCGTTTGTCAGCTCGTTGAGGCTACAGCACATAGTCTCGATACGCGTACCTGAGATTACTCCATTCTGCATGGATATATGGCTTGGAACCAGCCTCGTCTTGCAGAGAATCTCTTATATCAGAACTTATGACCAGCATCCTGCTGGAATTTCGGCTCTCTGAGCCGGTCATGCTTTTCTATGCTTCCAATCGAATCTATATTCTACCTTCGATCTCGGCAACATCGGAGAATACGTAACGAATGCGTTTCGAAGGGTAGAGGCGAGGGGTACTGCGGCAAGACAGTGAAACTCGGACATATAGAGTATGCACCCACGCTCTATATCATCTCGGAGTGAATCGTACTCTTGGATCGGTTTATCAATTCATTGAAAGCTCGGAGTAATCTACCTTCAGTAATCGGAGGGAAAACACGTGTAATCGATGGTTTGCTTTAGAAAAATGCAGCGGTGATGGCGGCTTAATCATTCTCAACAAGAATACGTGATGATAAATCTTCGCCACTACACCGAACTCGCAGTAGCTGAAAAATGTTGCCCAGCCTGGTATGTATAATCTCTGACAGTCTTTGATAACAGACAATTGAGAGGCATTGATGTATTGCCCAGTTAGATTAGTATATTTGATTTCCTTGCATGAAGCCTCCGTTTGATTAATCTTACAACGATATCGCACGTAAATAAGTGGCACTAATGTCTGCTTTCTTCATGCCAACCAGATCCGATAAATAATAACCTATCGTTTTCATGAGTGCTTATGTCAACGAAATCAAGTGAACGTTGCTTACCTGATAAAGCATCCGCAATGTCTGACCGAAGGTGAACTCCGTCATGCAAGCATCGAATGTATAGTCCATAAAGTTGTCTGATCGTATATTCGGTGTTAAGCGCAGGTAAAGGCGGAGTAAGTTTGATTCACTCACGGATGGGATCAGGTCCTCCACCGGGACAAGAGTCGCTGCTGGCAGGGCAACCAAACACAGGGAAGGCTTCAGCCGGTGTGTCGCTTACGTAGTCACCTGGACCGTCACAACCGCCCTGAAACGTGTGGTATAGCCCGACCCAGTGTCTGCCAAATAGTAAACGTTAGAAAAAACGAATGTACGCGGGTACATGTGCAGCATTAGCAACTAACCCGACTTCATGAGTGAGGGTCTATCAGATAACATTAGTTCTCCATGTACTCCGAATTGAGCCATGAAAATTGAAAGCGTACATCTCCTTGATTGTAGTTTTCGATACTACCTCCAGGGACGGAGGAGAAGAGGATGACGATACCATCATCCTTTGGGCTATCTTTGTAGCTCCACGGGAAAGTAGCGTATCCAAGTAGACCAGCGCCAGGTCCGGTGGTGAAGCTAATCCAAAGGATCAACTCAGTACGAAGCTTGACACAACCCAAATTAATTACCCAACAGAATAAACATTCAGGGTAGCAGCACCGCCCACCCTGAGCGCTGTCTTCATCTCAGCCTGGGCGTTAGTGGCGGGACCAGCGGTGTTGAACCAGGTGGGATTGACAGTACGAGTCGTGCCTGCAAGCTTCCATCTGAGACCAGTAAACAAATATGCTTTGTTGAGAACATCCATCTGCTTCTTGATCTGAGAATCCCTGTTGTCAAGTCCTATTAGTGGAACAACTAGCAGCGCAAAAGAAATTGAAAACGCACGGGATATTGCCTCCAGCCAAAGTGTTGTCTTTACTGATAACATGCCAGTAGACATTAACAGTCCCGAGTTGGGAGGTTGTCCTGACGGTGGCAGACTTATTGGCGAAGTCTTTTTCAGCCGCAATGATTTTAGTATTAGAAAGCTCGGTACCACATAATCTAAGTAAGGGGGAAAATGAGTGACTTCAATGCAGGTAGACATGAGTGCTCGAACCTCTTCTGGATGGTGGTAGCGCCTTGAACAACGGAAGAAGCGGTGAGCAGACCAAGAAGAAATGAGAGTCGCATTGTGACTGCAGGAGATGGAGATAGACCAGAGCGGTGGGGAACATGATCCCTTTCTTTCCTTTAAATACTGGGGATGGTAGTACACGATATGTGCCATCAAGAAACGCGGCTGTTGACCTCCTGTCATGGCGTTCAAGAAAGATTGATTGGACCAGGAACCCTTCCGTACTGAGTGGACTCATAGAATAACTTAATTAAGCTGGCAGACCACATGTACCGGTGATAGGCGTTAAATTTATTTGACCATGCCCTGTGGGAGGCAGGGTCTCGACGGAGGACTAGCCGAAAGGGTCAATATCGCTGCAGATGACTTGGGAAACGATCATGCGATTAGTTTTCGAGGGCTCAGTTCTACCTAGAGGAGGGTCTTCTCGAAAAACGATTCATTGCTGGGCGCTGATGCTCAAGCAATATGTTACTGTACTCATATGATCCTCTGCCCCTGTCAAATTCCGAGCGCTGATCCATGGCATAACTTCCACAGTGATGATGCGATTAGTGTCATGTTAGGTTCCGATTGTCAAAGTACAACAACTTCATCGGCCAGTCTGAGGCTGCATAATCTCAGGTACGCGTACCTCTGGAGTCACGGATGCATAAATGGTTTACCTCCCTGATAGAAACCAACCTATGACCGATATCTACTACTTGAAGCTTCATGGCGCTTATGCTTCTAATTGGGTCTATGCTTCGCCTTCGATATCAGCGGAGAACATGTAAGGCGTTATGAAGGGTGGTCCGACAAGGAAACGAGGTGAGATATGTGAACAGGTACGGATACTTGATATCATCTCACTGTGAATGATACTTTTGCCTCTTGCCCTTGTATTTAATAGGAGGACTCCGATTAGAGTCCAAAATAATATGCCTTACTGAGAAAAACAAATTGTGGTCGCTGGTTTGTGTCAGAAAATACAGTGGTACCGTGGGTTGTGATGGTCTATTTTTGAACGACACAAACAGCACGTGGTGGCAGATCTGTGATCATCTGTTTTCACCCGGACACTGTCTAGTACTTGCCCGCGGCCTCGCGGATTTTAAAATTCCCATCAGTTGGCCTCACAGTTTACGGCGCCTGCACATAGGCCCAACGGCTAACTACTACTAGTCCCATGAACACCAGGCTTTCTCAGGGCTTTTCTTTCGACGAACTTGGCTGATTCGGATTCCAGAAGCAGAGATCTGATTTATGGACCTCTCCTCGGTAACGACAGAAAGCAAAATTTTGACATCGGAAAATTCTGGTCTGCCGCACACACGTTTGCGTCCTCCACCTGGTGTAGCCGGTCAGGATACAGGACCACACACTGCTAGAGAACGACAGGAAGGCTTTGAGTCAGTTCTTGAGTATACGAAGGTTCAGAAATGGTTCCTTGTCATTCTTACATCTATCGCGGGTGTATTTAGGTGCGTCTTGACCTCTCGTACGTATTCTTAAAGGGCCACTACTTTTTACTGAGCAACTGTTACAATCAGCCCTCTAACGGCGAACATATACTTCCCATCCATACCTGCTATGGCCTCCTCCTTTCAGACCTCCGTACAAGTCATAAACCTCTCCGTCACGGCCTACATCGTACTCCAAGGCGTAGGTGAGCTTAACTCATACACCTGTATATCTCGGATAACCTGATTTCTCAGCCTGGTACAGCGCCGATCTTCTGGGGTACACTTGCAGACATGTATGGACGACGTCCGTGTATGATCGCGTGCCTCGCT
The DNA here is from genome assembly GCA_900068985.1 of Pterula multifida. Taxonomy (NCBI): domain Eukaryota; kingdom Fungi; phylum Basidiomycota; class Agaricomycetes; order Agaricales; family Pterulaceae; genus Pterula; species Pterula multifida. Next base: position 39,640 of record CEMT01385898.1, read on the forward strand.
GTCCTCTCGCTTTCGTGCGTGGCGATCGCTCTGGTTCCGGCTCCAGGAGGGTTCTGGCTGCTTGTCTTGTTGAGGTGTTTGCAGGCTGGTGGAAGCGCTAGCACGTTTCCTATTGGTATGTACGACTATGTTCAGCTCTGTTTATATCTCACTGAGTGACTTTTTGCCTGTGTTCATAGGAGCCGGACTACTCGCTGATATAACGCGGCCAGAAGAGAGAGGAGGCATGTTTGGCATCTACATGATTGGATTGGTATGTTCATCTCTACTGATAAATTATTTAATTGGATGTACTAATCTTTTATCCGCGAAGGCTGGTCCCGCTATTGGCCCGGTTCTTTCTGGTGCTATCGCAGAAGCCTTCGGGTGGAGGTCAGTTTTCTCATTTTGTGCCAACATTACGCTGCAGTCCCGCTGACAATTTCTGTCGTAGAGCGATATTCTGGGCTTTGGCGCTTGCTTCAGCCATTGCTCTAGTTGTCGTACTGCTCTTCCTTCCCGAGACTTTACCAGTCATCGTTGGAGACGGCACGGTAGAAAAGCGAGTCAGGGTGGTGTATAGACCCTTCCTTCCGGTTGTGCGCCGCAAACGCATGCTAGTACAGAGGGCTACCCACACCCGCGTCCCTCCTGGACGCGCTGAAGAACTCGCACAGCCTACCGTCGCACAACCTGTTCTCTCGTCTCCTACTCCACCCCTCCGGCCACGCAACCCTCTTTATCTTCTCACCCGTCGACCTATCCTCCTTTTACTTGCTTTCAATGGCGTCCTCATGGCAACCTTCTACGGAATCTCAGCAACGCTCACCCCACTGTACAAAGAAAGCTACCCCTATTTGTCGACCGCTCAAGTCGGGTACTGTTTCTTAGCGTTTGGAGGATCCATGGCGGCGGGAACTAGAGTGGTGGGTTGGGTTTTGGATGTGGAGTTCAAGAAAGGAGAACGGAAAGGGGGGATGAGGATCGAGAAGGTCAGACTTGCTTGGGCTCTGATCGTTTTGGGCTGTTTTATTGCGTTTTGTGTGCCGTATGGTTGGTGTATTGAGAGGAGGCTGCTGCTAGCTGTTCCGCTTGTGATGCTGGTCGTCTGTGAGTTCTTACCTTGATTCATCGTACACTTTAACCTCATGTCACTATCTCAGTTGGGTTTGCATTTATATGGCTGCTCATAGCGACGCAGACCTTACTAGTTGATCTGGCCCCAACGCAAGGGTCTTCTGTTACGGCCCTGGTCTGTCTAGTTCCATGTTTCTCTAATATACTGGCTGATGACATGCTATTATCAGAATAACCTGGCCCGTTGTATAACTGGTGCTATCTTCGTCTCCGTTATTCAGTTGATTGTGAACTCTCTGGGTGCGGGTTGGACGTTTGTGATGCTTTCTAGCGTGCTGGTATCGGGAGCTGCGATGATCTGGGGTGTTGGTCATGGATGAAACGAGGGAGGATTTGTGACGTCATTGTGTTTCCACCTCAGAGCTTACCTTACCTGACTCTGCATACCACTTGCTTATACCTATTCCCACAGTTCTCCCCAACATATCAAAGTCTATCGGTAGGGATAAACCTTAGAAGCTTCTGTAAGGCAAGATTGACACATAGCTGCTTGGGCTATTCAGTTTGTGACTGACTTGAGTTATTGACCAATGACTGAGTGGACATATGACATCATCAATTGCACTATAAAGTCACTATCCTCACGCGCCTGGTGTCTCATAACTTTTATCCACAACTTTGTTCTTCACCACCATGATCGTTCGTACAACAGTTTCTGCCATCTCCACTGGCATTCCCACAGTAAGAGCTTTCGCTGCTACCGTTGCCCCCAGGACAAGTAGGAGGTATGTTTCTCCGTGTTTGCATCGTTTTCGTGATAGAACTGAGGTGCTCTCCTCGTTTTGTGGTGCAGAACGTACACCAGGTTTGTAGCGAGGTCTCTTCGTGTGTGATTGTGGTAGTATAGTACCTAACTCGCGTGCTTTTCACAGCACTATGCACGATAATGACCCTTTGGTTAGTTTTTTCCCACTCACCTTTTCTGTTTTCACTCAGCTGATCAGATTTGATCTTCAAAACTGTCAGGTTCTTGAGACTGAAAAGCAAAGAAACTTAGATAGGCGACAGAGGTCGACGATCAATCATGCACCCGGCTGGAATGAAGCTTTGGCTACCGCTTCTGAGGCTCATGTTAAAGTATGGTGTTCTTGTATTCTTGCATTCGCTGACGCGACTGACTTGTTACCCAGGCTGATCAGTCAACCGGGTCGTTAGCTGACCTTCAATCCGCCACCGTGGATCATTTTCAAGCCCGCTATAACCCCGAGGACAGGTTCTCCGCAGCCCAATCAACCTCGGTAAAAGACGAAGTTACCGGACCTCTGTCGGATGCTCAAGGAACCGTTGAACATTTCACAGAGCACGATGGAGAGCTTAGGAGGACTGTGACGAGGAAGACAGTCCATGATGAGACTACGGAAGTGATCACGGATCGACCGACTGATAGCGAAGAGGGGGTGAAGGCTGATCGAGGGGAGATTTGAGTATAAAGGTATTGAAAAAGCATTTTTAGCTCTTCATGTGTTTATCATGCATTCCTTCGCCCTGTAGTGTGTATTATATCATTTGTAACAACTTGGATCCAACCGATATCCTTGTATGTCGGTTGGAGAAGATATATAAAAAGCGTGTATGTAACATGTCCATAGATTATATCAAGTCCGAATACCAATTGTCCATTGTTCCTACCCAAGCAATTCAACCAAGTTATAATCAAGGGGCCGCAGTGAACCTCCAGAATTGGCCAGCCGACCTAGGATGGCAAGCGAAGGCGGAAACTGGACCGCCAGGCGTGTGGCTGCTGAGACATTGTCCGTTACTCTTCAACGTGATCCTGCAGGCTCCAGCTTCGCGACCATCTGAAGAGCATGAAGAGCATTCTATGTGATACTTCTGGAAACTAATAAATTCGTTTAAAGAGAACATCAGTTGGGTTGTGATGGAAGAAACCTAGATTGTCGTACATATCACTCTCGTTGAGATTGTCGAGATGAGTCCATCCATTAGAGCTTGACACAGCGATATTGTTCGCAGGAACATTCGTAAGCCTAGCATCGGCTGATCAGTATCTGCGCCACTATTCCCCAGACAGCGAGAGAGGAACATGGTAGTATCGAACTTACTTGATGATATAAGCAGGAGGCCATGAGCCATCTTGTTCAACCCTGAACTCGCCAGTCGAAGTGTCAGGGTTTTCCGGATTTTGAGTGAGGATGGCTGCTCCTGCAACGCGTCCGGTGGGTGTCCATTCGCCACCGTAGCCGTTGTGAATGGTGATTTGACGGCCTTGGAAATTGGGATTGCACGCCTGGACTGATAAGATAGAAGATGCGGAGAGGACGAGTGAAGACAGGGCGGCAAAGCGTTGGGAGAGCTGCATGATAAGTAGTAGTGGTGGTGGTAGTAGTAGTAGCTGAAGCTGGAGAGATAGGAAAGAGGTGTTGGATTGTTCCTTGGATGCGACCAGGTTCTTGACTTTATACCTCAGAACGTCACTGAAGATGTCTCGTACAGATTCTCTGGGCACGGCTTCATTCGCCTTGAAACATCTTGTTGAATGGAACATAAAACCATCGACACTATTAATAGATATTCATCTTGACAACATACTCAGCGCCCTGAGCAATAGATCCAACCTGGCTGAATAGAGAAAGTTTAAATTGAGTAGTGCTAGAAATAGTGCCTTGAAGGCGATGCAGCGGTGGAGTTCCGACAACACGATTCAGTGGTAATATCAATGCACTATCCTCCAGCCAGATTTAATGCATGAATTTGATGCCTTGGCATCATACAGGTGCACTGAAGCAGGAGAACATCGCAGCAGAAAGGACTAAGGCAGAGGAGCAGCCATCAGTCGGACCTAGAGCACTGACTTGACCAGCGCGGGTAGTGCCTGCCGCTGGTGAGCAAATTAGACATTAATTGCGCTGGTTAGGGTAAAGTCTATGTTGTCAAGTTGTGAAAGAGTACGTGGAACTAGAAGCTTCCTTCATGACATGAAGTGGATGAGTGGAAGCTTCGGGTTGATTAAGCCGCCCATTGGCTCCCTCGTGTTGGTGGAGGCAATGAAGAGAAAGAAGAGCTAGACCGTCACCAACACGCTATCATCTCAGTGCTCTCCTTACAATTGAACACCGGATGACAGGTCTGAAAGTTGTTGGTGAGCCGCAGAAGGACAAATATTCGCCTAGTACAAGCTTCCACTGAGTTCACCGTGTCACCGGCCCTTTATAGGTATACTCGGCGAGGTCGAAAGAGGCATCCCAGTCCAGATATGGTCTTTCTGACCATAACTAGTACTGAGCCTTGAGTGTATTTTAATACTGATTTCGATATAATGCAAGCTAGGATCATCTTCATCAGTACTCGTATCAAAGAAATCATCTCACGCACGCTTACTTGTTCATTCATCCGGCGAATCTGACCAGAGGTAAAGCCCATCGTCCTGCAAGCATCATCGGTATAGTCCATATAGTTGTCTGAGAGCATATCCAGTGTTAAGCGCAGGCAAAGCGGAGCAGTCCAGTTTACGCACGGATAGGATCAAATCCTCTACCAGGGCAAGACTGTCTGCTTGCGGGACAACCATACACTGCCTCGGCTTCAGGCGGTGTGTCAACAACGTAGTCACCTGGACCATCGCACCCACCCTCGAAAGTATGGAAAAGGCCAGCCCAGTGCCTAATTCAACAAGGGTTATTAGATGAAAATTTGCAGTGGCAGTACTTGCGACTGACCCGACTTCGTGAACGAGGGTCTAGAAAGATCTAGCAACATTAGCTCTACATGTCACGGGTCGCACCATTAAATTGTAAACGCGCACATATCCTTGGTTATGGTTTTTGGCGCAACCTCCGGGGAGGGTGGAGAAAAGGATGGCGATTCCATCATTTTCTGAGTGGGCCTCGTATTCCCACGGGTATGTAGAGTACCCCATAAGACCAGGCGTGGCTTTGAAACTAACTTAGGATGAGCTCAGCACGCTTAGGAAACAGTCGACATTGTTCACCTAACGCTGTAGACATTTAGGGTAGCAGCGCCACCCACCCTGAGTGCTTTCTTCATAGCGAGCTGAGTGTCAAAGGATGCAGCATCTGAAAAATTGCTGTTGACTCCTTTGAACCAGGTAGAATTCACCGTACGAGTAATGTTCGCGAGTGTCCATCGGATACCAGTAGGAGCAAAGGCATTGTTTAGTACACGTATCTGCTTAACGATCTGACAATTCCTGTTGGCCGGTTATATAAGCTGGTACCATTAGCAGAGAAGGGAGACAGAAACCATACGGGATATTGCCTGCATCAATAGGGGTGCTTTCGCTGATGACATGCCAGTGGACATCAAAAGCCGACACTGCAAATGCATGGGATGAATTGATGACGGTAGCACCATAATTGGCGAGGTACTGTTCCTCTGCCGCGACAATCTGGTCATTAGACAACTCAGTGCCACAGAAACTAAGCAGGAGAGCGATGAGTAACATTAGATGCAGATTAGGATGATTGCCACAAGAACCTTTGTTGTATGGCAGTTGTGGCACCTTGAACTTGGAATACGAAAGCAGCCAGTATGTAAAGCAGAAATAAGGGCAGCATTTTCGCCCACGAAAATGAAGGTAGTGAAGAACAAAAATACTTTTCTCGCCTTTAAATATTGAAGCTCACCAGACGACCTGCTAACATGGATTTTGATGCATAACGAACACAATTGGGTCTGGGACGCAACAAGAGGGACAAAAATGATAGGTCGAATTTGTCATTCAAGAAAATCAAGTCACTTTATTATTGTGTTAGGAGTCATAGAACAATGGGTTTTGGCTGAGAGTTATTAGAAAATAAATTACTGATTTCCCCTGGATTAATATTTGTTGGAGGTTCCAAGAGCGACTTAGCCTGTGAATTGACCAGGGATTTATGAAATGCGCATACTGATAGCTGGGAATATAGGACTTACGACGCGAGCTAGATTGTGATGTTTCCTGTTTCGGAGTGTAGTTAGATATTTGAGGATATACTAACCATCTGTAGTTCTGCAGTAGGTATGAGCAAAAGCATTTATGTGTGTTAACGGGTGCTAGAGGTTTGGAGAAGAAGAGACCAGAGGGAACAAGGTGGTGGTACCAGAGCAAGATAATTTCGAACTCCGCTCATCGCCGCGCCACTTAGACGGAGGGGACACACTGAATTATTTAATGTACATATCATTATTAAAATTTTATACTCTCTTTCTTTAAATCTCTCGGGTACTAGCAATTAACTGGTCAGGTTTCCATAGGAAGAATTGAGTCATGAAACTATAACATGTTATACTATTGCCTCGCAAACAAGCATTTCATACAGGACAACCCCGACCATCGTATCACCAACCCTCGGTGAGATCAATCGAATCTATCACTTCGTAGCTAAGCCTCGCTGTATTTGAAAAGGTAAATGGGTCTAGGTAAAGTGTTTCGCGTAACAACACTGGTACTAAGGCTGGACTATATGCTGATGTTAAGTCCGATACCTAGCAAGCTATCATCTTCGTGAATACTCATATCAAAGCAGTCTATTACTCTTGCTTACTTGTTCATTCATCCGGCGAATCTGACCAGGGGTAAACTCTGTTTTGCAATGATCATTGCTATAGTCCATATAGTTGTCTGATAATATGTCCAGCATTGAGTGTCACAGGTAAAAGCGAAGTACGTTTGATTCACTCACGAATGGGGTCAAATCCTCCACCAGGACAAGACTGTCTGTCTGCGGGACAACCAAACGCACCTTTGGCTTCAGGCGGGGTGTCAGCAACGTAGTCACCTGGACCATCGCAACCGCCTTCGAAGGGATGGTAAAGGCCAGCCCAGTGCCTAGTCACCAAGGATTAGGTGAAAATCCACAGTGGCAGCACTTGCAACTGACCCGATTTCGTGAATGAGGGTCTAGTATCTAGCAGAATTAGCTCTACATGTCGGGAATCACACCATAAATTTCGAAACCGCACATATCCTTTGTTGTGATGTTTATTGCAACTTCCAGGGAGAGAGGTGAAGACGACGACGACGCCATCATTGTCTGGGTTATCTGCGTAGTTCCATGGGTATGTGGCGTACCCAAGGAGACCAGGCCTTGTTTTGAAACTAATTCAAAGGATGAACTCAGCAAGAGGGATAGGAAAAACAGTCGGCATTAATCACCCAACGCTGTAAACATTTAGGGTAGCAGCGTCACCCACCCTGAGTGCTTTCTTCATCGCGACCTGAGCGCTAAAGGATGCAGTCTCTTCCTCTTCTACCCTGTTTGCAGCTATGTTAAACCAGGTAGAGTTAACCGTACGAGTAATGTTCGCGAGTGCCCATCTGATACCAGTAGGAGCAAAGGCATTATTCAATACACGTATCTGCTTGACGATCTGACAATTCCTGTTGTCCGATTCTATAAGCGGGTACGACTAGCAGCGAAATAGATACAGAAACCATACGGAATATTGCCTCCAGCAATGGTAGCGTTTTCGCTGATAACATGCCAGTGGACATCAAAAGCCGACACTGCAAATGCATGGGATGAATTGATGACGGTAGCACCATAATTGGCGAGGTACTGTTCCTCTGCCGCGATAATCCGGTCATTAGACAACTCGGTGCCACAGAAGCTAAGCAGGAGGGCGATGAGTAATAATGGGTGCAGGTTAGGATAATCGCTAAAAGAACCTTTGCTGTATGGCAGCGGTGGCGCTCTCAAGTTGGAAGACGAAAGCAGCGAGTAGAAATAAGGACAGCATTGTTATCCCAGAAAACGAAGGTAACAAAGTTTTTCCTCACCTTTAAATACTGAAATTTCCTGTACGACTTATAACGATTTATACTGGAACAAAAATACAAGTGTCTCTAACACGAAACAAAAGTGACAAAAACGAGAAGAATTTGTCAGTCATACAGCGGTTTTATTGTTGTAGGAATAACGAAACAATAGGTCTGATTTCGCCTGAATTTCTTGAACGCATATCGCTGTAATGATTGTAGTAAATTGATGCCCAAATAGTTGTCCAATTGGCAAAGCTTGCTTGTTCATTCCCGTGACACTTACCTTGTATCCTGTATCACACTTCATAGCTCCAAGTTCAAAAGGGTATGTGCGCGACGACTTTTATCAGGCTGTGATATATACAATGATATCTAGAGGACTTGACATCGAAAAGAACTCAAATTGATCGATGATTTAGGTTTTGGGATATAGTAGAGTGGAAAAAAAAAAACAGTGAACGCCTGCTAATGCAATGGATTCCAGTATGATCATAATTCCTCCTTGACGGGAGTACGACGGACAGGGCCCAGACCAACGCGAGTTGAAAATGCACGAGAGGGTTCAGCCAAAGGATGATACGTGTAATTGCGGTCGTTGCGAGTTGGCAACTCTCTAAATTCCCTATGTGCTCGGGCGGTGGGCATGGGTGGGGTAGTCGCAGTTGTTTCGAAGGAAGACGACACACTGCTGGGGGGTGAATCAAAGGAAGACAGGGGCTGATGGGGCGAATCAGTCAAAGAGCGAGGGAACAATGGCCCCATATGGGCGCGGTCATGGAAAACGACCTTGGTGAATGGATTGTCGGAGGCTTGGGGATATACGGGCCTAGTCAAGGTTCTAGGGTGGGGATCGCTGGGCATTGGCTGGTATCGCTCTGCCGGCATAGGTCTCAAGTTCTGGGACTTCAAGTGCTGAGACTTCATCGGAGTGAGTAGAAGGCTCACGATCATCAGGCAGGGTATAAACTCACAGTGGCCATTGACTGGCTCAAAGAGGCCATGGTAGACTTCAGAACGTCGACCTCAGCGTTCTTCCCCGCCAACAACAACTGCATATTACGGAGATCTTGATCTTTGGTGTGATTCATCTGCTTGAGCCGGGAATTCTCCTCAGAGAGCTGTTGAAGCTGTGCGCAGACAGTCCTAAACGTCTTCTCCTGGAGACTAATTGCCATAGACGCCTTGGACTGGAAATCATCGAACACAGTCCTGTTGAAGTACAAGCAGTTGTGAAGATGGGCGCTCCAAGGGCGTCCAGCGGTATCGGCAGCGTATTGCATCGTGGGTAAAAGTGTAGATGATCAAAGAGGTACGCAACAAGATGAGCTGGAGTTGTTTGACAAGTAGGGGATTTGAAGCTCTATCATACCGCGTTTATGTAGGAATTGGATGGTGAAACAATAGGAGTACTTTGGAGACAAGTCTGGGAGGTCGGGAAAGGAGATGTCCTCCTCAGTTAACTCTGAGTCTTGGCGGTTCCACATGCCAACAAGTCCTTGAAAATATCTTGAAGAGAGAATATTCTCAGAGTTGTAAAGAATCAAGAACTGTGCATGTTAGTACGTCACTCAGAACCGATGACCAGGGCTCTTGGATCCTGTTCGCATCGCTGCTTTGGCTTTCCCAGAAGATGAACCTTACTCTTGAATTCCACCGAAATCCACACAAAGTAAACCACGTCCGGCACAGAAGTCAGAACGGGTAAATCCAACCCGCGAGGAGAACTTAGCCTGAGAGTCAGGGCCAGACGTGTGTGGGAGGTGAGATGCACAGCCTCTGAGTCTCAGACTTGCATCTAATTTTACAAGTCCGATACGTGTTTGTCCCTGATGACTAAGCGGGTGATCGCCAACCGCCAAGGAGAGTCGGCCCTACTGCACACAGTGGACACAATCTATGTCGGCAGATGTGGATATAGAGCACTCGCCATAGTGACTTCTTGGCCCACTGCATCTGGTATCAGGCAATCTAGGCTCAAATCACAGCATTGAAGGTCAGAGTCTCCACATCAGAGCATTTAAGTCAGACAGCCATGAATCAAATTTACTCATTACTGACCACCTGAGCAAATGTTAACGACATGTAGTCCCAAAAGCAAACATTCCCAAAGTTAACGGAAAGCACATGAAACGAAAGAAATTGAGGTACCAGTGATCTAATCTATGTACGGAAGAGAGCGGAAAAGTCCTTGTTCAGTCCAGAGTATTATTGAGAAGCTAAGATAAGTATCATGAAAGGCTCTTTGTTCGTTCAGAGTTTCATCGTCAGCAGAAAAGATTGATAGAATGAAAAATTCTTATTAGTAAGAGCTGCGAGCATTGACCTTGGCAAAGTCTCTCTTCCTAAGCGGGGAAACTGTAATAGTGGGTTGGCTGACACATTGAGAGGATGCAGGAGCGGGGTGGGCAGAAGGAGTGGGATTGGTGCCTTGGTGCCAGGTAGAAGTGCCATAAACACCCATGGGTTCACTGAAGATGAAAGAGTGGATGAGTCATGTGGAGAAAATGTAGATGTGATGGTGGGATACTCACCCGACGTCACCCTTGCACGATTCGAAAACACCTGTATCGTAGCTAGCAGGCATATTCCACCAACAGCTGGGAAGATAAACTCCATGTGAGTGGGATTAAACACAAGGAGCTGGTAAAGCTTACCCCATGACGTCGTAGATGTGCTACGGATTTTACAAAGTTGATCAGCATGGATCACAGTGAGGAGCATCATGAAGGTACCAACCTCGCAATAGCGAGTAGCATCAGGTCCAAAACAGGCCCGAACACAAAATTGGGAGGCGGACATGAAGTTGGTCCATTCATGGTACTGCATGTTGGGTCGGAAGGTATTACCGAAAAGCAAACCACCGACTGCAAGATAATCCTTAGTGCAAGGCAATATAGAGCGAGCGATAAAACGTACTAGGGTTGCCATTGCCATCAGCACCGTGGGGATCAAGCTCACCTCCGCTAATGGAACTGTATAAGTAAGAAGTGTAAAAGAGAGGCAAGCGACGTACGAGTCACCAGCCTTGACGTTCATCGAAGTGAAGTCACCCATACCAGTGATCTGGACGTAGTTGGCTGTCTGAACCCAATGAACACCCTTGAGGGTGCCGTTGGGAATTGTCCGGGTGCCTCGACCGGATTTGGTGCAGTATGTGACTTGAATACGCTCTGTATCGCCGATAGCACTCTCAGGATTAGGAGGAGCCCAGACGCAGAAGCTGGGTAATCATGATAGTGAGTAACGAACGATAGTCTGACGCAGGATGACCTACTCGTCGATAGAACTGCAGTAATACAGCATCAGTTCGTGTTCATTTCTATTGACACGGGGGTACATACTTGATCCACGCAGTCTGGCAGTTCGAAGTTTGGCTCGAGCCAGTACCGCAAGCATTGGTACCGTATTGTCCACTTTGAGTTTTGTCGGGCAAAGCGCGAACGTCGTAACCCGGGTTCCAAATTTGATTGGCGTTGCCCCAAAAGCAGCCCCAGAGTTGGACCTTCCAGCGATTGAGTTAGCGCGGAGATGACGTCAGCATGGAGGACAAGGACGGTACTTACATTCGTCCCGTCGTTCAATTGACCCGCACTCATGTCAAGACATTTTCCTCGGTCGCCCATCCATTGCAGGTTGTAGCCCCATTTATCGTAGTACCATTTCTGGTTCTGTAAGCAGAAAGTAGTTAAGAAAAGGATGCCATAGAAAGTGACAGAACATACGTTGTTGTTGGCAGAGCAAGTCCATATTTGCATCTTGACACCGTTGGCGTTCTGACCACCTGGTACATCTAGACACTTATTGCCAAAGATCTTGACCTGGCTATCTGAGAACACCCACTAGCATTACGATCGATGTAAGAGCAGACATTGAAAGATATCAACGGATGTACGTACTTGTTGGGAGTCTGTGTTTTGACATGTCCTTATTACGACGGTAGCACCGTCATTGTTGCCTGTGGCAGTAAGACATTTGCCTGACAGATATCCACCTTAGCCGGTGTTCTCTAGATATAGAAACAAGCACGTACTTGGATCAAGACCGCTGTGGATTTGCACAACCCCGAGCTGGCTGATGAATTCAGGCGCCTCAATAATTAGAAAACTAGGACGTTAAATGAGAAGATGATGTGCATACGTAGGTGCTTGTGCGGTTACAAGGGTCAAGAGCGCCACCAGAGCAGCAGAGGTTAGTGGTAGAGCGAGCATCATAAATTGAAGAATTAAGGAACGTGTAGACGGTGGAAAGATGTGGAAAAGGGAAGAAACCAAAAGGTATCGTTAAGTTTCGGCCATCTTCTGGTTTATATGCGAGATCGGTCCCGGTATATTTTGAGTTAGACCCGGTGACGTCCTCGTTGTTGCAGCATTTACATAATAACTCCCGGTGGGTGGTGTGTGGTCACCCGTCCTTACCACCGCTACTTATAGCTGAGCTCATTGCTTCAGCCTTTGTATTTGTTGTATATTATATAGAAGAATACGCTGCAGTGATACGACTGGGTCTGAGGGTACCACTAAAGCCTGTTGCAGATGGACTGCTTGAACGAAGCTATTGCGCCGAAGGCCCACGTGTCATTCAAGCTGTTCCGTGTCGCTATTTTCAGCCCTGCCTGCCGCTACAAAGCACAAGCAGGGTTTGCATGACATCGTGACTGATCCGATCACACCACTTTAACATTCGGCTCACATATTTGACAGACTGAACTCCTCGCTGGTCGACTATGTCCGCATGCCCTTCACAATGCGCTGTGCTATCCAGGCCCACTTAAAGATAATATCCGATTGTAATTATTCAAGGATCTTCGACGAGCCTATCAATCCTCTCCACATATCTGTCGACCGTGCGTCTCTTGCATGGGTGTTGGCGCCAATGTACGACCATCTGGAAGGCTTTTTCATCAAATGATTGGACTCCTCTCACGTTTGATCGTGGTTCTTCCAGAGCTCATAGACAGACACGAGCAAAAAAAGTCGTTATAAAGGATATTTTCTGTTGAACGGCAGCGTAGTTATTAGGTCTTTCCACGAAGAGGAGATACACATTGAGTCGCTTGAAGCTACGCAAGTGCGCATGCCACATCGTGGCAGTAATCTGCATAGTCCTCGGCTCGGAAACAATCAGAGTGCCAGTGACATCGCATTTCCCTACGGACATTGAGGCATTGATATCGGGTCCGTATGTACTATTAGAGCAACCAACTAGATATGATTATTGCGAGATAATCAGATAATGTTGTTTGGTCTAGACCTCTTCACTATGAGTGCTTACGTCATCTACTTTACTCTTGTTTATTTGTCCCACATTTTGCGGAGCACACTTTTTCCCCGCCATCAGTCCAACAAACCTTTACGTAGAACCTACTGGGTACCCAAACGAGCTCCCTATGACTTCACCAATATCCGAGAAAAGTCACTCAAGACCCTCTTATTCAGGGAAATCATAGCAGTGTGCAATCAAACACATCTACCATTGACGAGCTGTTCATAGCTCTGACGT
>CEMT01385908.1:0-17731 GCA_900068985.1 Pterula multifida
GAATGTTGGATGCTATGTCTTCACGTGGGTATTTCCATTCAAAACGTCAGAGTTTGAGGCTCAAAAATCCTTATTTTCGTGCTTTAAAATTAGTGAACTTGGTTGCTCTGGATTTTATGGATATATCACCTACAACTCCGGGGTCATCTACGCCCTTGCCCCTCCATTCGACAATAGTATCTCATCTCTCCAATGTTTCATCCTCTTCTAATCAAAGCGTGATGCCAACTTTGTTACACGGCGTTAAGTATGAGTGGAGTCGGGCTTTCGGATTGACAACACGAGTTTACCCTTAGGTTATAGCCTAGTACTCGCGGTTTATGGTTCTATCTCAGGCATCTTCGTATCTTTCTTGGGTTTTGCTTCGATTCTTTGAATTGGATTTAGGATTTTGTGATGTTGTAAATTGGATTTTAGTGATAATTTCATCATTTCTTTGAGTAAACGTGTTACTGCTCGGATTCGGCGTCAGCCAATTTGGACCAAGCACGTACACGTGACCGCGTTGCAACCAACACGCTCATGTCAATTATGAATGGAATATCCGTCCAGATTATCGCAACAAGCTTTTTGTTGACGCTATTCTTGCATTATCTTATTTNCAGACCCATACGCGCCAGACCAGCCGAACTACGTAGTGGTGTCACTAGTCGCCTGGCCAGTGGAGCTTGCAGAAATCAAGTTTGAGATCGGCTTGCCCTCCACTGGTCCACTCAATTAGGATTTCGCATACTCGAGTAGAAGGGTACTGTTTTATTCGTGTTCATGAAAGGAATTGGTTGCATATGAATCTGCAAATCTCGGATGAGTCACGGAGAAGTGAAGAGTTATTATAACACTATGATGGTGTGTGAATGTGAATGGGTCTTGGGATAATGCACAACATTTCAAGAGGAAAAGACATACCTTGGCCGAAACAGTGTGACGGAAAAAATGTACTCCAAACACTTTCACGGATGTCGCGTGGTGGAACTAACTCAAGAGTGACTCTCACCTTGCTCTTACATACACATTATCTCCATCGCTAGTGTATATCCTAATTTACTCGTCCATATGCTATCAGACCGTGCTCAAGCCTGCTGAGGCGAATCAGACCTCCAAGGCACTCTCACAGAGCAAAAATGTGTCTAATTTCTCACCCAATGTTGCGGATGGAGACTATGATGTCTTATACGCATGCGACGGGTATTTCTTCGCCGGGACCTGCCACTACATCGGTGTCTCCAATTTCGACGGTTGCTTTAACCTTCCTCCATCCTTTGACACCGTTATCAGCAGCGTTGCGGAGTTGTATACAAATATTGGATGCGATGTATTCACATGGGCGTTTGCATTTAATACTTGGGGTTTGAGGCTTAAAAGCCCTTGTTTTTGCGCTTTAGTGAACTTGGCTGCTCTGGACTCCTTGCATATATTGACTACCCCTCTGGTTTCATCACCGCCCTCGCCCCTCCATTCGACGACAGTATTTCATCTCTCCAGTGCTCAATGCTCTCATGAGCAATACATAATTTCAAGGTTGAGGTGATTGGAGTCCAGGCGTCGGGTTGGCGACAGAGGTTTATTTGTTATTGATATCTGCGCTTCGTGGCTTTTCCTCACTCAACTTCGCTTTGGCTCGGATTTTGCTCTAATTTATTGAATTTAATTGGTTTTTAGTACTCTTAAATTGCCTTGGTATCATCTTTAAATCCCCTTCGATAGTTGTTCGAATCAATGTGTTAAGTCAACATTCTCTAAACACATGTCAAGAAATTTTGATGTGATATGTAGGCACGTGATCGCGTTCTACCCAATTTTCACTCAACTTCATGGGGTCATTACGAGTGGCATAACCATCGAGATAACCATCGAGGATTACGAAGGGATATTCTTGTATCATTTAAAAAGTCACCAGAGGCCAGTTCCATGGCTCGATCATGATAACAGATGAATGTCGTGGATCTTGGAACATCTAGAAAAGCTGGCCTGGGACTGGCACAGCCGACGAATCTGCGCGTGTTGTGGCTGCCACCAATGGGGCCAATGTGTCACTATCCATGCTCGGACCAACCCTAGTAAACTTGAGCTCACTAGAATTGTGCATACTGTAATCCACTTCACTGTATTACTTCGATTCATGTGTCATAGATTATC
Source organism: Pterula multifida (assembly GCA_900068985.1). Lineage (NCBI taxonomy): Eukaryota > Fungi > Basidiomycota > Agaricomycetes > Agaricales > Pterulaceae > Pterula > Pterula multifida. The sequence goes on from CEMT01385908.1 coordinate 2,137, forward strand.
GATAATTCTTTATTTCTCTCATCAGGTAGTTTGCGTCTCTTCTTTATCCTGCTTTATTCTCACATCAGTTTCTCTACATACAGAACGAAAATATAGCTCATGGTCGCCCTGTCCCATATCTTCCTGGTAGATTCGGTATTATTTCCGTTGCGACCGTACAATTGCAAGCTAATCCCACAAGAACGGGAAATTCCAAGTGGTCGAGCTCTTTTTGTTCTTTCGTGCGGTCCTGCGTCAGTCTTGCATTTTTTAGTGTAGTATATCAAGAACGCATTACATATTGTTTCGTTTATAATACCTTTAGGGCCCAGGCACAGTTTTCTAGCGGCATCAGAAAGGAGAGAAAATCCCGGCCAAAGCCGGGCCGAGCTCAGGAGCTCAGTCCGCTATACATCTTCCAGGTCTCCATACTCCTACTAGCATTGTGTCCCAATGTCTTCATCTGGATCTGATTTCATCCTTACACAAGCACGATATGGAAAGGACAAGATACGGGTCCTACGTGTAGTTCGCTCCGACAAGGATAAGCACCATTTTGTTGTGGAATACAACGTTACAGTCTTGGTTGAAGGCGATATCGAGACAAGTTACACGGAGGCGGACAATTCTGTAGTGGTCGCTACGGATTCAAGTACGCTTTGAATATTGTAGTCTTGGTCGTCTTCTGATATTTTTCTGTAGTGAAGAACATAACTTATTGTGAGCTTTATGCTTGAAGCTGAACCGTCTGGTTGCTTATCGCTAGCCCTCTGAACTTAGATCTCGCGAAAGTCTCACCTCATATCCTTGTTCCAGAACGCTTCGCGCTTCATCTTGGGACTCATATCGTATCAAAGTATGCTCATTTGCATAAAGCATTTATCACTGTGGAACAACTTCGCTGGTCTCGTATTGCTGTTGGTCCTAACAACGAGAGGCATGGACACAGTTTCATCAGAGATGGAGATGAGAAGAGAATAGTCAAAGTCGAGGTGTGTCGTTTCTTGCATTTTTTATCTGATTCAGAGAGTTTAGGATTTAACAGGTTGATGGTACGAATTTGTCGACTACGGGGAACCTCAAGGCCGTCATAAGCGCAGGCGTCGCCGACCTTCTGGTCCTTAAATCTACCAATTCATCCTTCACCTCTTTTGTCCGGGACGAGTACACCACTCTTGTAGAAGTTGACGACCGGATTTTCTCGACGAGTATTGATCTCAATTATTCCTTTACCCCTATTGAGATACCGGTTCCTACGGATGAGAAGAAGCTAGATTTCCAGGTGCCTAGTCAGGGCGCTGGTGCAGGTTCCGTCTGGGATGACAGTGTTGCGGAAAGGACCAGGCAAACGACGTTGGAAGTTTTCGCTGAGGACGATAGTGCGAGTGTACAGGTGATACATCCATCCGGCGAGGTCTAAATTTTGCTTGTTTATTATCTTATGCTGCAGGCCACGCTTTATAGGATGGCTTGTCGCGTCCTCGCAGAGAATGGTGGAATCGACTCCGTGACGTATTCTCTTCCTAACAAGCACTACGTCCCGGTTGATATGAGATATCTGACCGTTGACAATCTCACACCGTGCGTTTGATTTCTTTTCATTCCTCTTCTCCCGCCTTTTACTCAACGGAGCTCATTCTGATGTATCTTGAATAGTGCAAAAGCCGAAGTTTTCACCCCACTTGAGGCACCTAGGTGAGTCCGACCTCCTTTCTTCGTTAAACCGTGCAGTACATGAACTAGGATTCTTGTCTAGTGGATTGATCAGTGCAACTGTCCATCGAAAGGCGATGTAGGCTCGGAGTAGTTTGTGATCACGGACCCTCTTACTCGTACATCCAGTTATTATTCATGAGCTCGTAATTTCGCTGCAGTGTCCATCCTTCAGGCTGGGTACATCTGCGGCTTCTGTTACGCTGGATGTTGACCTACAATCCGGATTAGTTGTTATCCCCTCCTTTCCCCATCCTTGTGCAGTGATTTGTCGGCTAAGGGCATTAGCGTAATTACATAATAACTTGAACTTGGCACACTCCTTCGTCTCTTGTCGCAAACCTTGTTGGTCATTCTCAATTGGCCTTGCATTTACCTATCCTCCAGCCCCGAGATGTCTCCCTCCTTGTCATCGCATTTATATCAGTTGGCTTAAATTTATACCGCTCAATCGCTCACAATGTCGCGTGAAGCCGTAGCATAGGAAAACTCAGCTAACTCAAAGGTCGGAAATCTAAAGGTCAGAAGGGTTGGAGTAACGCGTCGGGGACGGTGCTAGTCATACCATTACTGTAAAGAATGTACTATGAAGGATGTACATTTAGGGAGATACGAGACGAAATTTGTGAGTCGACTTAGGTCATTGGGGAGGTCTGGTGTATTCATATATTCTTTGTACTGACAGAGAACCGAAAAACCGCGGTGAACACGCTCAATACGAATGGGCTCGAGAAGACGACGATGACGGTAACACCTAAAATGAGATATTTGGCTAGTCATAATCTCAGGCCTTCGTCAGAGGCAGAAACCATTCCCTGTGGTTGTTCTTCCAGGTCATCCACAGCGTCAACCTCAAGGAATCACGCAATTGTGGTAAGATCGAGTATATTCCAGAGGCGGAATGCTCAAGGGAGAAGCCAAAGCCTCTTTTGTGACTTCTTGTTCAATTCTTCGCCAGTTGCTGACGGCGACGATGATATACCTGCCCGTTTCTGCTTCTGCCTCGAGCCGCTTGTTCAATAGCTTGAACAGGATGTCTTACGGCTAAGGTTACCTGCGCTGTAAGTTCATCATACCTTGTTCCTCAATACATACATCTGACAGAAGACCGGAATAGGGTAGGACCTATAGATATCAGACGGAAGACCGGACATAGAGGGATCAAAATTCACTAACAACCCTTCGTCACAAATAGTGTAAACCTTGTCCCGCCATCTCGCCTTTCTACTGCACTTCATCAATCCTGTAAAGAAGAAGAAGCAAGCCCCCTCTAGGGTAAAGCGTGGCCCTGAGGACCATCCTGTCTCAGCGAGTGATATTCCACGACCTCGCTACGTAACGTCTCCGCTGCGATATCGACTTGTGCATGACCCAATTCATCTTCCTCTGCCTCGTTGCATCTTCCCTCCTGAAGGGTCGTGCTGATCCCACCTCAATCCTTCGCCTCCTACAACGACACGCCAACCAGCAGTCTCCGTACTACCAAACTTGGTTATTTTCACTTGAGTCACTAGTCTATCGACCATCGTACAGCAATGGCCCGCTCTATCTACATCCACTATCCACCCTAGCCCTCGCTGCTACTCGGAAAAACGTTGGTCTTGCAAGAGTGAAGTTTGGCGGGAATATAGGAGGACAGCGGCGGGAATGTAAGAAGGGTGCTGCGATCTCTTTACTGGTGCGGAGGAAGTATTTACTTTTTCCGGGACGAGTAAATTGATGTGCTTCTCTACAGTTACCACTCGTTACTTCCTGTGGACGTGTTCGCTTGCACCAACAGTTCTACAGGTTCATCGTGCCGATCTTGCCATCGATGGCATCAATCCAGACCTGATGCTTAAACTTGGTCCTTCGTCGATTGATGTTTGGTTGGTTCCGCGGGGAAAACGCGATGAACTCTTGGCCACACACTTGGATTGATGCTGATTCTATGTTATATCAAGAGGCATCCTCTGATGACTTTTATCCGCGCAAGATCCGGCTATGACAAGACAGAAACCATGGAGAAGAACAATTCATCTTGCTGAGTCAAGTACCCTGTTCCTGGGGATGTCTTCGGACAAATCGTGGCCCAAAGTATCCAAGCATATTCGAGCTAATCGTCCATATTGTTTCGTAATGTTTACATGGAACCAATGAGTAGAATCAAGTCCTTGAGTGACGAATTCTTGAAACGAGAGATGGAAGACGGATACGACGACCATTTCACGATTTCGTCAACGAGAACAGCGCGAGAGCCATACAAGCCACAGCGCTTAGGGTCCCAAGAAACTTGTTCAGCCCCCTGAGGCCGTATCAACGGTCATTTACTAAGACCAAATGTAAGGTGTCTGCAGGGTTCATTCCAACTGACAAAGCATACCACTGCTAATGTTAATCTACGTGTTGTCCAAGTCTATATTTACTGAGTCGGCTTTGTTCGCTGCGTGGGATATGATTGAACTTTAGGCAAATGTAAAGTTGAAAAATGCCCTGCCAATAATCGTTGAACCTTGTAAGTTAAGGTCGAGAGCTGGTAAAGCCAGCCATCCCCTTCTGGAGAGATAGAAATTCTTAGAAATGGGAGATGTGAGAGGTACCAGAGTATATAGAGCAGAAAGAGTCAAAGTAAGGTGAAGATAGAGAAGGAGGGCAAGAGCGAAGTGAAGTGAAGGCAGTGCACAGGACAGCGCAATTCAAGGCGGCAGCTGTTGCCGTTGTACCTGACATATGTGGTTCTGTTGAGATTCGTATCAGTAAACGCCGAGGCGCACCACCAAGCACCAGGGATATCACTGGGGTGTCTAAGATGGATACAACAACCAAGGGCAAAGAGCAGACACGAGTCGGAATAATTCTTATAACGAGGAAGAGCTTGAGACAACTATTCATTATCTGAGTGTATCAAGACCAGAGTTGGCTATGGCATAAGCATAGCAGTACTACGTCGCTAACCAGAAGGCGTTCAAGCTTTGCGATATCGTTCCATTACCAGCTTCCTTCTACCTAGCACGTTTGTCTTGACATCATGATGAACTGCTGGAACGCCACTCGATATTGTGAAAGATGACGCTTAGAGATATGTACAAGCACCCGAACAAGTCAGTGTTACACAAATTGAACACGAAAGGCAGTTTTTCTGAGCTTAGTACTTGGGTAACATGTTGAGGTGATGTGATTGGCCTGTACAACTTGTTCTTCCACGTCACCTCAGATCGGCTCGCTGGCAGCATATTTTCGATGGGACTCACTGATAATCATCGCAGATGATATCCGACGAGGCCTCTCATGAGGTTTCATCGATTATCACTGCCAGAGTTCCCTCGTATGGTTTGGAAAATTGTGTACTCATGTCTGGAAGACAGGCTTGACGTCGGATAAACACGGCGACTGGAACAGGTTTCAACTGTCACACTTCCGTGACGACATTCCATGTGATGTAAAATCACGTGTGTTGGTTTGTTCATTCTCACTGTCAGTGGTCACCCTCAACTCCAGGGCCTGAGGTCTTTTCTTTCGGATCTGTCGACTAGAGCTTTACTGAGCACAAAGCATGGATAAGCATAGAGGCTGTTTTACTTCAACGGGCGTAACCAAACTCCCATTAATTTGGTGTGCCTCCATCCTTGTTTCAAGCCACTGAAAAGGTTTTCAGACAGTAGTAACCGGAGGCCTGTGCCAATCTAGCTGGATTTCACTTCAAAGCAATGATCAACATGGGTATGCACCTGTAAGCTTCAAGGGTCTCCATTTAGCACACATCATAAATGATGGAATTGGACCTTGTCTTCAGTTGTCTACCTATTGAGCTCGATGATGGATGGACGTAAGATCATTTAGGGCACATTTGAGAAATATCCGTCTAGATATCTCCAGACCTATTGACTGGTCTGGGTGGAGCAGGTTGATCCGGGACGGAGCCCCATTCTCAAAATGTAATACGATAAGTATGAGGCCACACAAAGTCTCTCCAAATGGTCATCGCAGTCGTAAAAAAAAAACACTCAAAAACAAATTCAAAGACAATACGCGTTCATGGAGCCCATTGCACTATCATAGAATAAGTTTCATTGGGGAAACGTAACAAACATAACTATAATAACAGCTGAACTAAGCTATGGAATCTAGGAAAACATGCTGAGATAATGGACATGAGGTATATACAATGCAATGATGAATGAAAGAAGAAATGCTGGGCCGTTGTCGGCATAGCCTGAGATAGATAGAGCAGTAGACATTCATAATGAGTCTGTACATGACTAGAGAAGATGGAAATAGAACTGAGCAATGGTCAACGTGATATGATGCAATCGAAAGAAAGACCGTCGTGAAATGAAAGGCAAGGGAAGGATGAGGATAGCTAAGAACTATACACCAGGACCAATCCACAAACCAAGTCGTAAGGATTTCCCCCGACTTCGTCGTCGCAGTCCACACGGGCATGATCCGCAGTACTAGCAAGGCACTGCTGTACATGTCAGCCTAATATGATTCCTGTTCCTCGGCGTATGGATGCCAATGAATTTCAGGTTCGGCCTAAACAAAATAGATCAAATTAGACTCGTCGATGTCACGTTTAAAAGAGGACGGGGAGAGGAGAATTACATACCAAAGTGAAGGATCCAAACGCATTGAAATTGTACGTGTTAGAATCACCCGCATAGCAATTGATTCCACTGTAGGAAACATTTTGAGAACCAGCCAAGGGCATCTGGCCAGACCCTTCGCTGAAAGGATACTGGTTCGAGTCAACAAATGGGACCGCTGATACAACTGCGTCAGAATCAAATGGAATACCAGCGGCATCCTCAATGAACTGAGGAGGCTCGTTTATCGGACTCTGTAATCTGGTCGATGGAGGGACAAGTGGTGCGATCGCAGCAGATTCCTCTTCAGTGAAAAAGTACTGGTTCATGGAAAATGGAACAGCCGATGTACCCGCACTAGAGATACTAGCGGTCTCCTCAATGAACCGAGGAGGTTGATCCACCAGCGCCTGCAGCGCAGGAAATGGAGGACTAGGTGGTGCGATCGCAGTCGGCGCTATAAGATTGGTTGCAATAGTTGATAGCGGAGCGAGATGAGGATAGAATACTGTCCCACGAAGCGATTCAGGATTCATATATCCTGCTTCTACTGCAGATCTTAACACTGAGAGTGCATCGACAAAAGTGTAATAACGCGGTGGTTGCACAGGCGATGGCTGGTTCCATGTTCCGAAGGTATCGCCCTGTGCGGGGACACTAGCGTATCCTAGCTGTGGTTCAGGCTTAGTATGGATAACGCGTACGGGTCTGAGCCTATGCGATGAAGGCTTCCTGATTCCTCTCATCGGGTCCCACTCTTTCTTCTGCTGATCTTTTCTCTGAGGTTTGTAGACATAATTAGGGTATAGCAGGCGATGCTTCATAGTTTCTTCATCTGCTCTCTCACGGTATTGGACCTTTTCGGCCTCTGGCAATGCTTTCCAATCAGCCCCAGTCTCCCTCGAAATTTGCTTGTTGGTAAGATTTTTGAAGATCGTGTCTTTGTACTGTCGGTACCGTTCGGTACGAAAAATTATAAACGCGTTCTTGGGACGGGGTATGTGCTGTTTTTTCTTGGAACGAGTAGAGGACCTGGGATCGACAGAGGGGGTGGAAATGGCGAGTGAGCGAGTAGGATTCATAGAGGGCGTGTTATCAGTAGAGGGATTAGCATCAGGAGAGGACGTGTTATCAGTAGAGGAGGTATAAGGGGTAGTCAGAAACCTGTACATAATGAGTTGAAGGTAGAGGTGTCAGGAGGGGAAGCAATGGGAGATAATAATGACAAGGTCGCCTCGATTGTCGTATGTATATATACGGGTATTCATAGCCATCATGTGCTCAAGCCAAATCAGTGGCACTTTTTGGTTGATAATTAGATGCAGTTGCAAAGATGGATCAGTGTGGTCTGAACCACGCGCCAGAGTATGGATTCGGACTGCAATTAGAGCGCAGGTGAAATGAGAAGACAATAAGCCTAAGTGACGGGCCACTTTAATGGCCAAATAAAGAAAAGCACTCAAACTGGAGACTGTAACACGGAATAGTCTAGAACAAACAAAATCCTGGCTGGTTACAGGACATACCCTCGAAAACATAGAAAGCGAAGAGCGCCAGCTCCTGTGGAACGTTGATGTAGCAGTGGTCACTGCTCCCACACTCAGAGTGGAGTCCATACTTGATCGGACTTACTCGATAGGGCATCGAAATAAAGCCATCTGAACTAGCGACGCCATATCCTGTTAATCAAGTAATGTCACGAAGCCCGCAGCTTTGGCTTGACCTTGATCGTTGATGGGCCAGATCTTCCATTGTACTGGTCGCTATCCCACAACAACTTGCACAGATAGCTATGCGACGTGGCCTAGATGTGGTTTTACGCTGGTTGTTATCCGCATAATCACATCAGAGCACTCTGAAGCTCAAGTTCAGGTGGCTTACCTTGCCCATTAGTAGAAAAAATGACAGCACAAACCTTATCTTCCACGTGGTTCCTTAGAAAAGAAGCGACTCGAAACCACCAGAGAAGCGATTGGAATGATGCCACATTTTCAATAAAGGAATCAGGTACAGTATAATCAATAATGAGAAGCTGTTATGGTGATATGTTAAGGAAGAATCTCGATGCGATGCACCAACACAAAGGCCCATGCCGCATGCGAGATTTCCCGGTAGTAGAGCTCCAAATTGGGAATCGACATAATGCGCAGCGACGGCCACTGCGCGCTATGATCGATGTATACTGTATGGTGCATTTTTCGATCTCAATCGGTGACGCAAGCCCACCTATTTACAGGTTAGCAGCTCCTTAGATCGTCGATGAGTATTTACTATAGCTCGATTTTGATCGAGATCTTTCATTGGCCTGATCTTTCGCTTGTATTATATCTTCGCTCTCCACATAGTATTAGATTAAGCTCAGTATGTCTATTGCAGTGGCCATCAGATATAATAATATTAGGTCCCTTGGTTTCTGCCAAAGTTACGAGCCAAATCATAATACTGTAAGCCCATCGTATACCGCGATGAAACGGCATTATCTGAAGACTCGCTGCATCATCCCCAATAATCACACAGTTTGGATATCTCAGTGTCAACCTGCCGATTCCCACTCGTCCAAAAGGAAGAACGAAGTCAGACATCGAACTGACAATGGTTGAAAAACGGCACACAAGAAGCTCTGAGTATCTACAGCAAGTAGGACATACAATACATACACTCGACTGTGATTCAACAACAACGATATCACTCACTCGCAAGATACGCACTCTGCACAATCATAATCCCACAAATACCTCCATTCCCACCCGCTCTCAACAGACAAGCACTAGCCACATCACCCACCGTCTTCCTCGTCTCTGCGTCATTTCCCTCTCCCTTTTCAAAACCTCCGCTACTAGAGTTAGAATCTGATGCCTCCTGCATCATGTCCTTCAGTTCCTCCTTGTGATCCCCCACGGCCATCCTCCTAGATCTCCCGGTGACTATGACTGTTCTCACGGGAACGCCTGTAGGATTAGTGATAGGGTTGTTATGGGTCTGCGATTGCCTCATAGTAAGGGACCGAGCGAGAGAAGTGAGAGCGTGAAGGGGCAGAGACGTGTGAACCTCTTGAAATTGGATACGGCTCGACGGTGGAGGAAGTGAGATGGTTGATCTAGCTGTGATGGTCGGGGAGAGTGTTGCCGGGACGAGGGAAGACCATAGGATATTGTCAGCTGTATCGGATTGGAGACGGGCTACGGTGTTATGTTGGTCATAGATGGTATCTGGCATGGTGCCCTGTAGCATACACCATACGAAACAGAAGGATCGATGAGTGGTTGTCACAAGAAAAGTACGATAGGAACATACGGAGGTCAAAACACTCAGATGAGGATCGCTTTTCGGAGTTGTCCGGGTGTCTATAGTGTCCGACTCTCGAGATTCATCACTAGGATCTGCCGTCCCTTCGACCTCCGGTTCTGTCTTCACAAACCTCACGATCGTCGCGCTCATCCTCTCGTTCTTGGTCAATAGCCCCATCACAAACTCGACCGCAAATCTATCATCAGGACCACCGAAAAACGGAACAAATAGATGATGACGAGCTTTGTCCTCTCCCAGGAGAGAAGCACCGTCGCTGGTATCTCCGGTCATGACCCCGGCAGTGATCTTGGATATACTTCGTCTATGATCTTTCTCATGATAATGATCAGATGGTGAGAGTGTGGCACCCAGATCGATGTACAATCCGACGTCGACTTTGGATCTGGCAAAAATGCCCCGAATGGTACGGGAACGGACAGATGTACCGGTTTCGTTGCGAGCGGAACCGTGATAAGATGGGAGCCTTAACATCTGTTCAAAAGGGTTTTGACTGCTAGACGTGGCTTTGGGTGTCCGAGGCCCAGGAGATGAAGCAGCGGTCGTGTTATCGTAATAAACTTGCACGTCCTGTTCCTTCGGAGTTGGATGCACAACCCATGGTATCATGACCATGTCGACACCTCTTGCTTGAGCATGCTCAACAACGCTATCTACTAAACCATCATAGGGAACAACCTCGAGACAAGTTCGGAGGTTCGATTCTAATATTCCATTGAGCCTGGCGAACATCCTGAATATAGATAGAAGGGGATCGGTAAAGAGGAGGGATGGGGAGACAGAGGATTTCATCACAGCTGATGTACGATCCGAAAGTTCGATGAGTCGAAGGGCAGAGAAGGAGATATGTTGCTTCGGAGAGGCAGGGTCAAATGTGACTGACAAGGACGATGGTTGGACCAGTTGGGAGACGGCCATCATCGCGGGTATGTGCTGATGGACGATCAAATTAGATCCAGACAAGAGGCAATGACAGGATAGACAAAAGATCTCACTTCGATTCTATCCAGTAGAAGTAAAAAGCCATTTTTGGGGATACTTTTTTCTCCCGTCGACTCATTGGATGTGCGCTTCTTGCCTTCCATATCGCCGGTTACATTGTCAAAGTTAGCGCCTGTGGCTGCGACACGTTTACGCAAATGAGGAGGATACATCCATGTCACAAGGGGGGTGGTCATGAACGTCAAGGTCAGAGCTTCTAACACGAACATCGAGAATACCCTCTGTTCGAGAGAGGCATCAATAAGAAGACGCTGAACAAGACAAAAGGGAAACATAACATACCCTGGATAGGATACCGGCGCTCAAGCCAACATTCAGCACAATCAACTCAACCAATCCTTTGCAACTCATGAGACTCCCAACAGCGCCACTCTCTCTCCAATTAAAACCAGCAGCATATCTTGCTGCGATTAAGCATGCACCGAACTTGCCTATAAACGCCGTGACAATGATTATGATGGTATATGCCCAGGTGGTGCCATCGTTCAGCAAACGGAGATTAGTGGAAAGGCCGGAGAGGGTGAAATAAAGTGGGAGGAAGATGATGGCGACCATGTCTTCAAATTTCTCGGTTAGAGTGATGGTCAGACCATTATCTCTCGGAACAATCAAGCCGGTGATGAAAGCCCCAAACTGGAAGAGGACCTATGAGATACAGTGGTAAAGATGGAAAAAAAACAAGGACACACTATCGCATGGACACCTGCAGATAAGGTTTAGTGATTGTGCGTATCATATCAAGGCATCACCGTACCGATGATGTCCGTGAAGAACGCAGATCCGAACACCAACAAGAACATGAATGTCATGAAAACCATCGTCGGCTGACCAGTTTCAATGCTCCCTGTCTTCCTCCCCACAATTCTCAAGACACGCTTAACCGGAAAAAGCAAGAACAGTGTCCATGCAACACAAAGTAAAAGGATCCACAACGCAGTTAACCCCGATCCGGCGTTGACTAGTGCAACACTTAGCGCTAATAGGGTCCATCCAAGGATGTCGTTACCAACACCCGCAGAAAGAGCGACAATGCCGACTGTTGTATCGAGAAGCTTGAGCTCGGTCAGGATACGACAGAGAACGGGAAAGGCAGTTATCGAGTAAGCGACGCATACAAAGAGCATAAAGTGGGTAAAATGGATGCTTGGATCGACGAACTGGTCATAGATAGGTTTAGCAAGTGCGGCACCGATGCTAAAAGGAACCAGCATTCCAGCCATGGATACGCTGATAGACATCCTGACGTTCCGCTTGATAACCGTGGTGTCAATCTCTAATCCAACCAGGAATAGAAAGAGGCATAAGCCAATATTGGCGGTAAGAGCAAGGTAAGAAGTCGATTGTTCGGGAAAGATGTGCTGTGTAAAGCCGGGAATCGCACCTAGAGCGGTTGGGCCGAGCAGAATACCGCCCAGGACTTCAGCGATGACCTTGGGCTGACGAATTTTGGCTAAAAAGAGGCCAAGAAGCTGGCTCATCGCAATGATGACCCCAATCTGGATAATCCAGAGTCGAATGGGATCATCGGGGTTGAACTGCGTTGGATCTTTACCGCTCAGTAGACCACCCTGTTCAATGTCGTTAGTGTTGTGTTTGGCTTGTGAAGCGAAGGAAACACCTGTTCTTTCGCTGCTCGTTTGAATGCAAAGAGTGAGGTATACATGATGTGGGAGAAAGAGAAAGGCTTCCAAGACTGGCGTAGTCATATGGACATGATAGTTAAATACAAGAAATGATTGAATGACCTCATCATCTGGACGATACTCCCACATCAATCATTTATTATGTAATAGTGTACAAAAAGAGTGTTCTATCTACTCATCTATGAGCTGTTTACCACTGTCGCTGGTGAACTTTAGCCGCGGCGCAATGGGCTGTTCATCAATCATGATTGTGAGATTAAATGTCATGACAAGTACAGGAGGTCACAATTTGGAGAGATGGAGAACTTTTAGTCTTCTCGAAGTTAACTTGCCGATTTTTTGAGAGTGGTCCAGTCTGTATCGTTACTGGGATGACTAGTAGCACCAGTCCTTGTGGTTGAGTGTTAACCTATCCAGAGTGTCTTTCATATTTACCTTTTGGTTTGTGTGAGGTTCAGGCTCAGAGCATCTGTTCGTAACAGTCATGTCCTGAAATCTTGTTAGGGCTAATTCATTGGGTGATATTCAAGCAAATACTCGGTTCACACCACTCCACCTGACATGAAGTTGTACTGCACCTTTGCAATAGTGAGCAACCAGTGCAAATTTTTGGCCCTTCAATGATCTAGAGTTCAGATGGACCAGTAATGCCAATTCTTGCCACTTTTCTTTTCTTCCCACATGGCTGCACTGCAATTCAGTGGCTGAGGAACTCTCACACGATTCAGCCAGTACCAAGCTGAAAGTACAAAAGAATTAATGCCATATTGAAGCCTAATGACCAAAGTTTGCACTAGGCCACAAAACAGTCCACCTCTCTCCTGGACAAGGTTTTTGTTCAATTTCCTTTTCAATTTTTTTTTCTGTGTCACCAAAGCCTTGTTGCTCATTTCTGTGTTTGTGATACTTCAAACTCCTGGGTGTAATAGAGGCATTCACAGCAGTCAATGCCTCTCAGAGGTCTTTGGAATACAATGGGCCTTAATGAGGTCTGAAACAAGGGTCCCTTGGTGCAAACTGGCTGGTCCATCATATTCATAGCTTGGTGTTTGTCCATGCATACCACTGCAGTTATCACCCCATATTTCCTGTGTGCACCCTATTGGACATGACCTGCCACTTGGTTGTTCCACAACATTTCTTGCTTTACTATGGGTGAGTATTCTCCTCTTAAAAGGTCCAAGTCTCTAATTTTTATCACTCTAGGGTTTAGTCATTTGATTCTTGCTCCAGGATGACCAGATAGATCACGCTCTTGACTAATGTGGTCTCCATGACTTATGTTAAAGGAGAAAAAAACAACATATTAAACACCTTGATCAAAAACAATTAATTGCAAAACAGATCCCATGGAAATTAAACACAAGAAAGAAGCAAATGACCAACATCCTGTGCAATAAGAACCAACCCTCAAATGCAAATACAGATGACCTAAGAATATTATTAAAACCCATATTGTCAGTCACAAGCTCTGAATCCATTCACATTGAGCTTTGTGTACTGTGGTGGGCATTAGGACATGCTCAGAAAAGGATGAAGCACTGGAGGGATGAGATGCTATTGTTGAATGGAGGGGCAAGAATACCAATGGCACCATTATTTTAAGTGATATATCCAGCTGTACCAGTACAGGAAAGTCCACTGAGGAGCAGAATCAAGTGGTTTTGAGCCCCAGTATCAAATAAAAAGGAATGAGCACCCACATGTAGACATAACATCCAACATTTGTATACAACTCCATAGTACTGCTGATGATGTTGTCAAAGTATGGAGGAAGGTTGAAACAACCACTGAAATTAGAGACACTGATGTAGTAGCAAGTGCCAAAGAAGTTGTACCTGTTGCAGGCATATAAGACATCATAGTTTACTTCAGCGAGGTTGGGTGAGACATTAGAGACATTGCCTTTGGAGAGTGCCTTGGAGCTTTGGCTGGCCTTAGCAGACTTGAGTTGTGCCTAGTAGTGAGTGTACAGGAATAAATACATTGGCAACAACTAATCACCATATGGACGTATCCCAGTTGCAGTAAACTTGGGTGTGATGTCAGTCTTTAAAAGTCAAAGTTGAGAACAAGGCATCAGTAATGGAATCAACATGAGGTTGGAAGATGTACAGCCCTAGCTTCGAGTGCAGCAGCCTCAGGCATGGCAACTCCAGCAACGAGAGAAGCACCAGCAAAAAGGACAGTAGTGACAGAAGTAAGAGAGAAGCACATTGTCAGTGTGAAGATGTTGTGAACTGAGGAGAAAGGACTTGAACTTGAGCTGGGGGATTTACAGTGCTCGCAGAGCTGTATTTATACCTTTGTAAAATATATTCCACTAATATTCAGAATATACAGAGAGTCCTGTGTAGAATATTTGCCCAAGGAGGTACTTTTTGTTCAGAATGCTGACAAACTTCTGCCTTCAAAGCTGCAATCAGGAAGAGCTGGAGTGCTAGAATGTCACTGTCCACCACTTCAGATCAATGCTGAAGTCTGAAATTATGATCAGAGCTAGTCACTGCACCTGCTCCATGAACAATTAGTTTAGAGTGGATAGAAGGAACTGAGCAGGATAATCAAAATTATACATGCAGTCTAAGAGACACTGACCTATTGCCTTTCAAGCTCTTCCTGATAATCAGTAAGGATACTAGCCACTGAAACCCCTTGGAACAAATAAATGGAGGCAAGAGGGATAGTAGATTCAATGTGGATTGACCTTTGCCCTTTGGATCTCTTCTCTCAGTCCAAGGATTGTCATATGACCAAGGCACATTTCGACATGCCAATCACTAGAATTACAATAGTTGCAACAGTTCCAGACTTGACAAGTGCTATATCTACTGCCTGAGATTACAAACATTGAGCACTGAATCTTTGAATCCTTTCAAAACCTAGTAAACCTCAATATCAGACAACTTGTGGCTCCCAATGTATTGTCATTGCAAGGCCTCATGCTAGGGCCTTGATAGCCAGGTAAATGATCCTCCAGTGGCAGAACAGAAGCATCAATCTTATTTTTGACAAACATGAATACCTCCATCCAGAGTTGCTCCAGGACACATTAGGGAGTAGTGCAGATATCAACCAGTCTTGACATTCAACCCCAGACAATCCAGATAACTCTGCATTCGTACATTCTCAGTGTCAGCATTCTGAAGTGAACTGTCTAAAGGTTTTTTCTTTGAATGCTAAGAGGTCTGTCTGCACCAAAGAACTATTTGCCTTAGAGGATCCAAATACCTGAGTCTTTCTAAGTGCAAGCAGGTATCAGGTGACAAATTATTCAATCACTTACTATTGTTGACTTGAGGAACAGTATTGGTGTCTTCAAAAGGAATATCGATGAGAAGAGAAAGAGTGAAAAGAGAATTGAGTGAGCCTTGAGAATAATTTGGT
>CEMT01385909.1:0-20877 GCA_900068985.1 Pterula multifida
AGCAAAATTTCCCAACCTGGGAACCAAACTGATAATAGAAATCAATGTGACAATTGTGACATGTGCAAAGCGATGACCTCTGTCGGTTTATGTCATTATACTCCGACACCAGCCCGATCGGTCTCAACTCGGCGTTCCCAAACGGGCCCTTACGCGTCGTCCTCAGCTGGCTTCAGCGAACCATGAAAGCTTGTTAATGCCGTCCACATTCGCAGTCTTGGCGGCCTACCATGACGCGTTTCTGCCGATGAGGTTGGGATTCGATAAGTCACGGCATACATCTTGGTCAAATCAATAATATTCTTTACCTTTTCACGGCTCAACTTCATGGTCAATATTGCAGTCGAAGCATCATCCAGTTCAGGACCTAGCCCAGCTTAGTTGGAATACCGTCAATCAAGATCTTTGCTAGTGCAAAAGCCCAGAATCTACTAAATTTATGGCATTTTTGGCCCGCCCGTGCATTCAGCACCACAGAACCATTCCTCTCTTGACGACGAATCCTCTTTTTAATTCTGGGTACTCCACAAGATGGCTCTTTTAAAGTCACTGTCAAGAGCAACTTCCGGACTTCGCAGTGCGTCAGAGCAATGGCATCGTGTTCGGGCAGCCATTGCACAGGTTGACTCTGGCTTCTTTCGGGTTGTTTTCTAGTATTGTCAAACTGGTCGGTGTTGTTCAACTTAAAAATGGCTCTTTCAAACGGTGTGTTCATACCCTGGATTCCCAGCTCAACGCGAATACAGTCCATCATTGTACCAATAAGATTGAGAATTGTACCCGTCGAGATTCCCTCCTATTGCTCTCAGTATGCATTTGTTAGATGTCGAAACAACGATCCGATCATAAAGCGGTGATAGTGGATAATTCGAGCCAGTTAAATGTATTCTGTCTGCAATATCATACAGAGCACCAGATATACATATAGAGAAAAGAAGTTCACGCACATTTGTCTTGATGATTATAATACCGAGATCAATGACTGTTGGCTCAAGAGTGCATGAGAGGCCTCATTGATGATGATCCTCCTGCTAGATCATCATGTGCTATACAAAGTCTATTCATCTGTACACCCGCACAAAAGAATTGAGAAAGAAACAACGACATCGAAAGTAGTGGCCTCGATTAAACAATAGCATGGGTGTGAGTCGTTGATGGCGCTTAACGGGTTTCCGTGGGATTGACCGAAAACAAGAAAAGAGCGGCAAAAGTGTGCCCCGTTCCATCATAGAACCAAAAACCAGCCCATCAAACTCCCAGCCAACACCATAGATACCATTCCCATACCTGCCTTCATCATCGTTTGTCTAGAACTTCCCTCACTGCCCCTGTTGCGATTGTCGTCGACAACAAAAGTCCCAAAGGGTGCAGCCGTCCCTGTGTAACTTGCAGTGAAGTATGACGGTTGTCCATTGTCCAACGTCCCGTATGGTACCTCGATAATACAGGTCCCCTGTCCTCCAATACTGAATGAACATTTGTGGATATGTGTTGCGACTGTTGACGTTGGCTGATAGTTCCAGACATTGTGTGAATTATCCGCTACCAAGGTTCCTGTGACATAGGGAGTTGGATGAGATATGCTATTGGAAATTATAGAACGGGACTAGATCGAGCTTACCGACAATAGTTGTGGTCAACTGAGTTGCAGTTCGCATTGCACCACTTGCGTCATCAGTGAAAACTGGGTAGTCAGTCCAGTACTGCTCCTCGCGATAAGTTGTCGCACCATCGTCACCTACACCCAACGGAGAGAGGGAGACAGTAACTGCGTGGGGGTCATAGGATCCTGAAGGAACCAAAACATCATATAGAGTAACTGTTGTAGGAGATGGATCTGCTCGTGCCGCTAGATCATGAGCAGGGCTGTTAGCACGGACACAACTAGTTTGGCATGCTTTCGCTGGAGCGTTATGGTCAGACTTACTGGTAGTAATGACAACCAAAAGACTTAGCAAGCGCAGAGCACCATAGAGATTGATTGCAGAAACCAACCCGGTAGAGAACATAAGTAGGTCAAGACGAGGAAAAGCTAACGGTACTCGCAAGCGCGAGTGAACCTGAACTTGTATCACGAGGTGGTTCCGCGATTCGGTAAGCGCTGACAACACCCACTCCATCATTCCATCTATGCTTACTGTATATCCAACCTATCGACCAAGTAGTGGTTATGAGCAAATTTTGAAAGAGGGAATGTTGTTATGTATTTTTATTTTCTGAAGACTCAGCAGCAGGCGATGTGCAATTTACTGCTGATGCTTATCATTGCAGCGAAAGATGGACTGTCAGACTCGGCGGTGAATCCACCAAAAAGTATGATAACTGATTGGAGGCCAAGCGAGGATCCACAAAAAGCTACAGGCCAGCACGAGAAGGTTAAAACAAGAATATCGGTCATCCCCATCACTGTTCTATTCAGGTCAAGCATCAATGCACTGTACAGTATTCGATCTATATCATACGAACCAGAATGCGGACCGTGATGTTACCTACAATTTTATACCTAAGCTTCCTAATATGTCACCAGCGTCCTCACTGAGGTATTCTCCATCCCATTTGACATAGCCTTCTCTAGCAACCTATTCTAGAGGTTCCATGAATTCCTAATTAAAGTCAAAAGCTTGGGTAAACCTGTTTCGACGGATTGGAACACTGTAATTCCTCTGGCAACATGGTCGCAAAGACGCCTGAAGCAACTAAGGTTATCATCAACAAGCAAAAGTAAGGGAAAAACTCAGACGCACTTCCAGGATCTCCAAGTCAATCACCAAATTCACACTACAGGGACTGAGTAGATCAATTCCTAGATACGTCCTTGCTTCTCCCGGTCACCCGATGACTTGGAGGAGAGGATAAGATTGAGCAGACGCCTAAAGCAACTATGGTTATTATGAACAAGTAAAAGAAAACGAACAGAATATCAGACGCACCTCAAAAGTCAGATCCATCAAGACCAAACTCGTCACTCGCCAAAACCGCCCAGATCAATCCCCAAATCCAACACCGAAGTCATAGCCTCGCCTGGTACTGCAAGGTGAAACAGCACATGGCATTTGTACCTCGCTGAATGGTTCATGGGGTTGGATTGGCGTCATCCAGTCTGACCTAGAAAAAAATTTAACCCCATGATGTGAACTTTATGGACTGGATTTAATAAACCGCTAGCACGGGCAACCAAAATAATACGTACAGTAAAAGTGAGTGCATTGGAAAGAACAGGGCAGCAGGGGCAGCAGGATACCCACTCGAGCAGTCTAAGTGAGATCCATCTAACTGAGCGCCCAACGGAGATTTGTTTGTTCAGAGAGATAGACATACCGATGCCCGGTCAAAGTGAGGAATCTCCCTCGTGTATGGGATCTGGACCAGTAGATAGAGTGGCAAAATTCACAGAGCCATTGCTTGAGGGTTACAATTCTCAGTTGATCAAGATGACAGCAAAGTAGCCGGCTGGTTGGTCCATAGTATTCTATATTGTTTACAAGATGAGTAGGTCGCTGTATAGTCTTGTCAGCAACATCGTTCGCGGTAACTTGCTAGTCAATTGTGGTCCAGAGCGTCTGTGTTGAAGATTAAGTGCAGGTTGATGAGATCAATCCAAATAAGCATCAACATGTATTGTTTATTAGAATATTATATAATCAAATCAACTTGCACCCAAGACCACCGCAGCAGTGACAGGTCAACTCAGATCTGCTTTCACTGACACTGTTACTGCGGGGCTACTCATTTAAACTTCTTCTTCAACGATATTATTATAAATCTGACATCCTATTTGGCTGGGAATATCGCTTTTGGGGTGTAAGAATCACTGCAACGAGTCAAGGATCTTAGATGTTCTCAGTAATTCCGGCCACCACTACTGATAAAACCTACATACAACATCGAACGTTAAGATCTTAAGACTTTTACTCTCATTTCTCCACGCATCCTGCTCTCTTTATGAACCTCGATGTAATTCAATCCCAACCTACCTCCACCGATCAACATCGCATCGGAATCCGCATCCAATTGCACCGTGTTAGTGTAGCTGAGTCCAGCCAGTCGTTTGACGTACTTTGAATGTGTACGCCCCCGTCATTTCCTTCTCTATTGTGCTCACATTTTATGGCATGGAATCGTTCCAATATTCCATGGCTCTCCTTGGCACAAAAAAATTCAGCTTCCACACTGTGTATCAGCTCAACACGTCTCCTAGCCAGCATCTCATTATAGATTGTCCCGCTTGCCCTTTTCTCGGCGGAAACCTCCTCAAGATCAACGAGGCGTTTTCATGACCGTGAGACGTGTTGGCTTCGATCAAGAAACTTAATTTGTGGGGCGCCGTGCGCTTCTGTCTGCTCATCCGCTGGTGTCCAACTGCGTCTGTTTTCTGCTATTTAATTTGATGAGAGTATGGACTCTGTCTGTGGCTGGAACACATCTGAACAATAATCGATAATCGATAACCCTTTCCTCGGTGCTGTTCTTCACCCGATTACACAACACCCTTGGTATCTCAGGTCTGTAAGACTTGTTGGTGGTCAACGTGGGGAAGACGTTAGAAGACAATTGCGTAAAGAGCCCCGACGGAGCCTTGAAGAACGGATTACTGCTTGACAGAACTGAGGCCTGAGGGTTCAGTTTCTACTGTGGGTCACTCCTGCTGTATGAGCAAGTTCATACTCAGTATCCTCACTCAGTATCCTCATGAAAAACTTACAGGAAAAAGAGATAGCTTTGCACTTAGTAACTAACTTTAGCACTCTTCCACTCTGCTTGTTCACAGGCAGTAATCAGTCCTTTGGTTTCGTCGTCTTTCTTTGCTCTGTCACGAAAAGACATAAAAGCCTGTGTTATCCCCCATTATTATATAGGTCTTGAAATTGTCTCTATCTCGCATCTTCGACCAGTATATATATTGACAGAACCACGTTTTGAGTGTCTGCATGTTCGATTATTAAAAACTGAGCCCAGAATTCATGAATATTTACATCCGCATTATTCCGAATATCGTGATTCCGCACATGTACCTGGTGTTCCACCAGTGGAATACCGGGTACACTTGTGGAATTCCACCTCTCATCTACTTTCTAGTGTTGCGTTAATCTGGTTTCTTGTCTCTGCTATCTGTGTCTCTGAAATTCCCTTGGGGGAACAAAGTCGATTGTTCTATTGATTCAGAAGTCTACCCAACACACAATCGGAGTTAGTAGTTTGCTGGCAACTGCCGTCGACTCTATACATCTTGCACGCGATTGTCTGGATGATTTAATTTAAAGACGGATAATGAGGCAGGTCAACGTTCCAACAGACGACAGTGGGATTTGAATTGTGATGCACCATTGCTAGCCTCGAATCATTCCCTTTTTGGTTTGCGCTTCAGCATCATGTGTCGATATTTTATTTTATTTATAATTTTTATTCCCCTGGCTCGAAAGCAGGAAGTCGCCTTAGCATCTCAAGTTATATATTCCATGGTACGAAGCCATGGTCGTCACCCCTCATCGTTCTCTCTACGTTCTTCATGTCATACGTGAAACCAGCACCATTGATTTGCGCCTGCCTCATCTACTGTTATCAGCTGAACCAGTACAGTTCAGCCGTGCCCTGTCCCTGTTCTTACCATCACCCCGATGCACTGTCCAGCTTCTATTCAGTTCCTCAGCCACCACCACCGGCTATTGAATCGTGTATTGCTGCAACCCCCCAGCAAACGAGTTGCGTAGGTCCTCAGCGGACCCAGCGACAGAAGACCCCAAGTCGCCAGCCCACACGTCGCCAGAAAAGTCACGGTGCAGGATTTGCTCGGCCATTGACCCTCAGCAATGCAGTTCCATCGATTCTCAACAATGCGCCTCCAGAGAAGAAGAAGAGCGGAGGGCTGACAAGGGAGGAGCGGTTTCACGAGAATAAGTATTATCCCTGCGTAGAGGGATGCAGGTACTGGTTCGTGTTTCTTGCTCAATCCCCAGCCGTCACTTTTTCTCAGCGCCCTTTTTTATCTAGGTCGCCCTATCATGATTGTATCAAGGTGCAGATTAAACGATGTAAGCGTGCTCAAGAAGCCGCAGTGGCAGCGAAAACAACGATCCATGCTCTCACACGGGTCGCCGCGGAGCTGGTTTCAGATCCCCTCTCCCCCGGTACCCTCACGCCGTTCTCAAACTACAAGCAAGTTCCGACGAAATTGAAAGGACGAAACAATTTTCCGGTCATCCTCCAGAGCATACTGGAGGATGCCAAGTCTGGCCCTCTGTTTGAGTATCGTAACGGGTGCCTGGGTAAAGCGAAATCAACGATAATGCAGCGATATTCTCAATATCTGGACCAAAAATTTAGTCAGTTGCCTCCCCCTCACTCTACTTCCCCTGAACCACCGTATCCATGGTCGCAGGGGGCCTATGCCCTCAGAGGGGCGCTAGGCTAGGGGGTAGATTACCATTGTCATTTTGTATTTCTTTCTGTTGTTAACATGTAAAACATTATCATCATTGCTGTATTTAATGCTTTGACAAGAAACATTTGACCGATATCTGTGTACATCATGATGAAACCACAATATAGAGTTAAATCCTAATGCGGACTTGAGGGTGATGAACTGTACTGGAACTCGATTGATATTTAAAAGTGAAGATGCAATTTCCGTCCTCGTGCAACCTGAACTGTGGAATAATTCACCGACTTTCAAAGATCTCCCGCGCGTGGCTACGTACTACAGTAATGGCAAATTCGAGAAAATTTCACAGTAGAGTGGCAAGGCTTAATTCTGTATCGTCACAGCGCACAAGACGGGCCTGTCCATTTCCACGGTGCTAATAGTACGGTGCTAATGGTATGCCGGCCACTATGCCCAATACATCAATTCTAGGAAAAGCTATCGTACGCTCAGGAGAAATCAACACGTTGTACCCTTTTCTGGTCATCCTCCAAGACTTCTGACAGATCCAGGTTCACCATTATCGTTGAGGTACACTTCATCCCAGCTGATATAGCCTTACCTTGCAACTTCTTCTAGAGCGTCCACAAACTTTGGCCAAATTGTATGACCTGCTTGAATCTGGTTCGAAGGATTGGAACGCCATAATTCCACCTATCGATTAACATATACTCGATGACTCCGCACCTGTTACATTCCATGGGTCCATTGAAAAACCTAACATTTTGTACTGTAAGCGTGTGCAGCGATGGCAGGAGCAGGATCTCGAAGGAGTGTCCGCCTGTGATGCCGGTCGACTACTGCCCTTGATTTTCGATGGCTTCTCGTTAGTCACCCATGCAGAAATATAATCAATCGGAGCGTCAAACATTCTAACGACTCCTTCAACCCGAGCGCCTCTGAGGTGTACGCTGGTTATGTGAGGTGTCTTTCAAAGAAACTTATACAGATTTTAGAAAGAATAGGCGGGTTGTTGGAGAGGGTCACCAGCGACAGTGTCGCAGCTCACTAAGGAAGATTGAGCCCAAGAGAATATTCGATGGAGTCGATTCAGTCAACTCAAACTGGAGATGAAGGTGCAGTGATTACAGGGTAAGTATACGATGAATTTGAGGCTTGGTGGAAGGTGTTGTACGTCCATCGTCATCGCTTTGTGATGACGAATAGGATGTTGAGGCGATAGCCCCCATGAGTCTAAAAGAAATGGACTGTTTCCTCTTCATCATCGTATTCAGTGGAATCAGGAGCATATCCCGGTCGCGGAGAAATTTTGATTTCCAAAGCCGGTGTCCCAGGATGAGATATACCTGAATACTGGCTGTAGCACCGATGCATAGTGTCGAAGATGGTGAAAGTTTATAAGAAAATCAAGGGGAATTTGTCTTGAGATTCGCGTGGCTTGAAACTACGGGGAAGTGACTCTTCTAGTACGAGAGTGCGCAATTTCGGTAAATTCCCGAGTATTTTCAAGAAGGACGGAGTCAGGCGTGCGTGTTTTCTTAGGATTTAGGCCGATGAGAGTTGCAAGAACACATCCAACCTCGATGATTTCTCCCCAAGGAACATCGCATGAGACAAGTTTGAGATGCTGTAGGACGGGGTTGGAACAAGTGAAGACGTGAGGAGGAAGAATGTGAGGAAAGGCTCCTCACACGGCAAGATCTAATGAACGAAGGAGCGATGCATCCTTCTTTGGGAAAAAATACATCCACAGATCAAATAGCTGCCCCTCCAGACGAAGATGTAACTCCATTAGTCTCACTGGCTCCAACAACGTAGGCATCGCACGGATGAGCGCGCCATAAACACCAACCACCAGAGGAGAGTCCTTGCTCCTTGCTAACATCTCTGCAAACTTACTAGACGCAGAAAAGGGGTAGACCAGAACGCTGAGCAATCAAGTGATACAGTACGCCAAGTTCGGCAAACTGCAGTCAAGTCAACGTGCTTTCTCCAAGAAAGAGGACGGTAAAGTCCTTCCTAGTCGATGCTGGGTACTGCGTGCCAAGATTCAAGCCGAGATGCATTCACCAAAACCACTGAGAGCACCTCCCTCAGGAAGAAGATCATACGTGTCCGAGTATTAGTTCCGGAAGCCTTTCAGCTCGAACAAGTAGTCTTCTACCTCCGGGATATAACTGTCAATAATTTCGCATGCGTTTTTGCGCGATTCAGAGGCAACTCTCAGCTTGATATCAGAGATGGGGTAAGATATTGGCGCATGATTCAGATATGAAACGCTACCAGAAGAGAATAAAGTTATTTGCGAAGCTGAAGCGACGAACTACAACTTTAATCACATACCTGCTCCTCCAAAGCCTCTGAATCGTCGCAATTCTGGCGTGATAACCGTGCTATAAAAGCGTAGCGCGTTATGCGGTTATGCCAATGCAAGAGGATGTAAGTATGTATGTATGCAATCACATGATAACGCGTGCGACACATATTTTGAGGACAAAAAAGACGCGTGTTCTCAGTATTAACCCCGACCACTCGGTTTTGGGGCACTCAATTGACCGAAACCAGTGATAGTTTCTCATTTTGTCCTCTTTCTATTCAGGAGTCATTCGAATGAATCGGACGGGCTGGATGGTAATCAAGGCGGGCGGTGCTAGATAAGTTCGTGCTTCTAGGGATTGCAAATTTCTGAACAAACGAACATCCGTAACGTTGACGGAAACAAAGAACAAGTACAATTCTTACACTCTGCGACACTAAACGTCCAGTAATGTATGAATTACAAAGACAAATATTTACTCGCCGCCTCAGGGTATCTCTCACCAGCAACCTCAAACGTGTTCAAAATCCTCGCGACCTCCTCTTCGTCCTCATCCGTCCATTTGACATCTTTAGCCTTAGCATTTTCAATAACACGAGCCTCGGTCGTCGATCCGGGAATAGGGATAATGGTAAGGCCCTTGTGTTTACTCGAACGGGCTAGGACCCAAGCTATAGCGAGCTGGGCTGGCGTCACTCCTTTTTTCTCAGCCAGTTTGACAACTTCGTCAACGAGTTTGAGGTTGATTTCAAATAGCCCGGGCTATGATGACATTGTCAGTTAATACAGTAGAGGAAATAAGGTGAATAGAATGGGGTAGAAAAACGTACCTGGAATCGGGGTACCTGCTTCCTGTAGTCACCTTCAGGGATGTCGTCCAAAGACTTGATTTCCCCGGTGAGCATTCCACGACCTGCAATAATCGCCGGATATATACTCATTGACTCTATCAAGAATTATCAGAAATGACGCACCGATAGGGGAATACGCAATAAGCGGGATACCAAGCTCGGCACATGCTTCAGCAGCACCATTCGTCAGAGGCTCAGTGGCCCAAAGCGACACCTCCAACTCGACACCGGACACAGGATGAACTTTATGGGCTCGTCGAATCGTCGCTGCATTGGCTTCTGAAAGCATGTATCCCCCGATCTTTCCTTCCTGGATGAGCTCAGCCAGGGTGTTGACGGTCTCCTCGATGGGTGTGTTGGGATCTACGCGTGCACATTCGAAGAAGTCGATCTTTTTCTTTCCGCCTAGTATTTTGATGCAGTTCTCGACGCTGGCTCTGACACCAGCTGGAGTGCCATCGGGCACGAATGTCGATATGTTTATACCACCTAGAGGAGCGTTTAGGCGTCGTAGTTAAGATATTATAAGTTGATGTTCAGAATGACGAACCTTTGATGCTTAACACTACCTTTTCTACGTCCTCAGGGTATGCATCGAAATATTTGTTCAGGAGGGTGAGAGAATTGTTATCCGGAGGACCATAAAATTCTCCTCCGTTCCAAAAGTTACTGCCTTCATCCAGCGCAGCTCTCATGGCCTTGAAAGCCCGCTCGTCCGACACTGGGGTCGCACGCAACGTCAAACCTATTGCCACAGAAGGAGGTCAGATCAGTGGATATTCTATGGCATGAACAATAGGATATAGGATATCGACTAACGCACCCATCAGGCCATATCCGATATCGCCAACGGTGGTGTTCTCTGCGATTTTGTACATGCTAGAAGGCGGGTAGAGATTTAAGAAAAGTAGTGTCTGAATCCACGCTCATACCTTGTCTGCTTAAATAGAGGAACGGAGAGGTGCACTGTGGCGTAACTCCTATCAACAAAAGACGCGGTGAGCGTCACCGCGGATTATATGAGCTCATTGCCGCGGATGGTAAATGATGAGTATACCCGTATTAGTCAGCTATAGATTAATAAGGGCGTTCCCACGTGTCTACTGCTGATGCGAATTCTTACTGTATTCCCAGTCTCTGGCACTCGTATAGACTAGCCGGATACACGCGTAGACCCACGTAGATATTCTCCGTATACTTCGAGCACATAGATCCGTGGAACTCTACGGTGTATCCGACGCAATAATGCGTCACGGCAACGTCACGATATGTATCACGTGCTTTGTGCCTCTGTTCTTCCCACTCCGAGTCCGATGATGCCTGGAATTGCTTGTACGCTACACTGCTTAGCGCTTACGCATCATCCTCAGTGAAGCCAAGTTTGTTGACGACATCCAAGTACTTAGCTTTGGAACATCGAAATGACAACAGCCTTATAGACCAGTTTTCGCAGTCTTACTAGTGGGATGAGTCTTCAAAACACGGTTCAAAGTACTATACTCGATTTACTCTTGCGGGCACCCTGATCAGTTCAGGAGCACAGAAGTGGTCTGCCAACTCTGCCAAGCGACCCGTTAGAATCACGCAACACCGGAAATAACGCGCACAGCAGTATCTGAATCTGGTAGCCAACGAAGAGGGAGAGATGAGACTGCTGTGTTGAGCCTGCATTTTTTCATACGAATCTCGCTGTAAGTTAGCTGTTATACAAGTATCGTCTTTACTAATTACCCAGTACTGCATGAAGATCCACTCTGACTAAAACTGAACTATATGGCTTGGCGTAAATGATATTACCGAGATACTCTCAAACCTCCTAAATCCACCTCGTCACGCTGGGTTATGTATGTAAGAATCTCTCTAATACGCGTTCAACTTTAGGAACACTTACCTGCAGAGCGTATTTGTACTGTTTTGGGATATTGATGGAATCCTGTGCGATTTGCAGGGGATATGTATCGCGAGGCGGCTCGTTCTCGATCTTACTGGTCTTCAAAGCCTACTTATAAACCAATTGGAACGGATAGTTCAATTCGAAGCATCTGACCTGAAACCCCCTCTTCGGAAGGGTTTGCTCTTGACTATGGTAAACCAATGGGTTTCTATCCAGCTTATTACGCATGGTAGGCCGAGTATTCAATGAGACGAGAAGCGAGTTGGAATAAACTGGACGACCAGTATGGGCAGTTGAATAATGTTATGGATGCTATCAGAAATCGTCGACATTACCTTTAGGAAGAATGGGTAGGAGACCCAACCACACCCCTGGAAGTAAGAGTTAATAAACTATCGTAGTTGAACAAGCACGCTCACAGTTGGAAGGCATGGTTATGACCTGGTTCACGTATATTTAGGCATTAAATTCACTTTGAGGACAAATCGGAGCGACCTACGCAGATCATGATACTCAAACTAACGACACTAGATCCCCCGTAAACGCTAAGTATCCTTTGATCAATAAAATTAGGCGTTTACCTCGTAACAAGCCCAGTTTCTAGTGTTTTCAGCAATCTGACAAGCTTGACACGAAACAAACGCTCACCGAGAGTAAACAGAATCAGTCTGTCTATCATGTTGGTCGTGCTGCCATGTTTTCTGAGATATACTAGACTCAAAGAATCGATTCTCTTACCTGCTGAAGGACGACCGACGCATATTCCAGAGCCAGTATGATAATATCCCAGTCAACGACAAATCGACTGCAGCACCGAAACTCATAGACAAAATAAGCAACCATCCATAATCCGAGCTAAAATCTCCTGTCGAACGCATATTCACTGCTAGAACACCAAGAGCCATGATAGTGCCGCCTCGTGCAATCGCCAGGGGCCAGCAGATCAAAGACATCCACGACCTGCATGACAGCGCTGTGATTCTAGAGGCTAAGAAGCCCTAAGTGGCTCATGGTTAGAAGCCGGAGCTCAACGAAGATGGTGTAGCTCGCGAAAATCACGGCTTACCGGGACGATAGGCGAAACTGCGCCTCCAAAGAAAGTGGAGATCGAGAGGGTCTTCGGCAGGACAACAAGCTTTTCAGGCTTTCCATAGTCAAGGACAGCAACCACGTATAATCCTGAAATGACGAAAGCCAGATGAAGTGTTTCAAGAATCCTAGTAACAAACAACCGTAGCAGGATCAGGTGAACTTCTCTTCTGCGCTGTGCAATTGCCTACCACACACCGCTGACCTGTTCGCAGATCAGTTATGCTGGCAGTACTAGTCTTGATACGTAGGAAAGCTTACGCACCATCATTTTCAGTCCTAGCTTATCCTTGGGGAAGCATTTAAAGTAGATGTACGTTTGGACTGTTGACATTCCAAACAACAACGACGAGAAGATGGTACCCAGCAATAATGGTCCAATAATGAGCGACACGTTGAATGATACCATCGTGAGAGTAGCAAGTTCTCCAAGCTTCCGAGACGGGTAATTATATGGCTGAGTAGCCAGACAAAATTGCAGGAATTGCTGACGGTCTGCGTCGTACGGTTATTACTTTCACCGACAAACCTCGAAAATTTCACGTTCAAGTAGTGTATCACGCCACCCACACCGTTCCGTCGTTTTGAGGGCTACCATGCCTTAGTTCATACACGTAGATTATGAGGTATAAAAAACCATAACTTAGTTTAAAGCAAAACCAATTTCATATCCAGAGAATTTCCCACCCTGTCAAAACCTCCATAGTATGTATACCAACGACGAGAACCTCCTCAGGGCCCCTGGCAACCACATGGCTCATTTGTACTAGTCCCTGGCACAATAAATTGTCAGCAGACCTCACATTCTATCTGACCACACACCAAGCAAGCATAAAGGAGCGCCCGCAACCACTTCAATCGCTCAGGGCAAAAGGTGAGTGTATCACTAAGTATTCTAATACCATATGGTTGGCTGGTTCTGTGAAGGTAATCCACTTTGCGTTGAGCACATTACAGAACCGTCACATGGCCCTAGTAAAGGCCAAGAGCCAAGGCTATTGTGATGCGTATACCTCAAGGAACACCGTATATGTATTTACTGTATGGCGACCTCATATTGAGCCCCATTCACATAATACACTACCCTCATTCTCGTACACGCATGGGCAACTTGGCGACCTGAAAAGCTCTAGTTAAGGCAGTGAGTCGCCCAGCACATGGCTATAGCCCCCAAGACATGTACCATTTAGAGCAGATCATCGGCCTTATTTTCCCTTCCTTTAACAGCACACGGATAAATGGAGAGAAGAGTACCTTGCCATTGCCATCACACATTCCTCACTACAATATCAACCCACCTCATCCATAACAGCGCCAGGCCAGCTGAGGACGCCCCTCTATTGCTTTCTCTGTTCAGCTATTGGCAAGATCAGGAAACTCAATACCGGTATAGTTCAGGGGGTGCTGCAGTGGGACGTTCATCTTTCTGTGATAAAGGCAAAGGAATATATATGCTATAGAATGTCACATTGATTACCTCTCCATTGCCACGGGGTAACCACGGAGTACATCCCACGAGTCCCCTCGATGTAAGGTGAACCCAGGCCTCTAATAATACAGGGCGTGAGAATTTGTATTGAATTGAGGATTTGAAGGTGTGCTGGACCCAGAATACTGCTTCTTGTTGTTCGATTCAGCAGGTAGATTATTTGGGAAACTCGTTCTAGCCATCCACAGGGGCCCATCAACAAAATCCGGACATGCTTAAAAGCAAACCTGTCACCATACGCCATTCATACTAGATACCATCGACGGATCATCCAAGTTCAGCTGTTCTGTGCATAGCCTACTTCCTGCGATTAGTACCAAAGAGATAATGTTCGAGCACACTCGTCGACTCTGGCACACGAGCCCGAGTATGGTACTTAGCCACACATACCTATCGTAGACGCACGTTTTTTAAGCTGTTTAGTAATATCCATAGTTGTCGGCATCACTGTCGAACACGACAGGAGCTATTCATAGTAACAGTGTCCATAAAAACTTCTGATTGAGGCTCTGGATTGTCGCTTTCTAGAAGGTCGTGCGTATGTGTTGGTGGTGATGCATTGGCTCTTCTGTTGCGGGATCATCGATCATCCTTTATCATACAAAGATAAGTTAGTTACAATGGCTCGGAAAGTTCTGCTTCTCTCTGCTTCTCATTGACTGGGTGCCATGATCAGATACCACAGAGCGATCTTCATCTGCTCGTACGATCTCCCACTTCACACCGTCGAACTCATTCCATGTCTGTTGCAGCGCTCTACTCGACCGATCGCCAACGATACAATGTAGCGGATGAGGGGTTGAGACAGATGACTGATGATCAGGTATGCTGAAGCTTTGATCAGAATACCCCATCGTCATTGATGTCATAGCATCAGTGGCACAGACTGGCACTGCTCCAGACACGTCACATCCGCAATTAATATTAGAGGAATTGATGTTACAGTTCTCTGATTCGTGATAAGATCAGCGGGGATTTGATGGTGATCCTAGAGAGCACCCACTAGGTTCGGTAGTGAGTGAGGAGTCGGTCTGGTGGAGCGATGGTTTTGAGAGCGATTTGGGGTAGGAGATGTGGTTGGGCGGTTTCTGCTGGAGCCTCGCCCGCTCAACCGATATTTCTGAACGGCAAATGAATGTCGGATATTTACGATAGAAAGTGGGATTGGATCGTACCATAAAGATGAAGCAAAAGCCGCTGCGTCATGATCCAAATAAATGCATACGCGAGAGATGACCTGGGATAGGCTTATATTAAGCACTGTCTCGAGATGAGATAGGTAACCGAGCTTTGAACTCACGCAGCTGTCTACTCGTGGTCAGTCGGTGTCAGCTTGTGATATGTTTGTCAGACTCACCTGGCGTTCTGGGTCATCTGCATTCAACGTGTAGAATGTCAGATTGACAACATTGACCGCTACGTTACCAAGACCGGATCAGCCAACGGCTTGATTGACCACAAAACCTGTGCGACGTACCTGTCAGAGCGAAGAAATAACCAATCCCGTCAGAAAGCATCCTGAAAGGGAAAGGATTAATTAGATCAGGATGCAACGCCATGAAATGGGCTATCTTGCATGTTACTGATACTTGTCATCCTCCAGTGAACTGAATTAGTGATACTCTCTAGAATTGTAAGCCGGTTCTCACTTACAACGAGTCGTGAACAGTCCGTTTGAATTTGAGCAGGAAATGGACGCTAACGCCGGTTATAATCACATCATAAAAAATTGCCACCACGTAATAAGCGAATGCACCGCCCAACAGAGGATGTGGAGTTCTCAATGGCAGACAACTGATAGAAATAGAAGCTTAAGTGATATAAAGGCGGGTAAGCATCAAGACGCTGACTTGCTCTAGGTGGATGACCAGAATAAGTCTTCTGCATATTTTATGGCAGGAAAAGCCGCATGTACAACTTACCGAGCTCTTGTCCACACTCGCTATTGGAGACTAAGAATCAGAATGGGGCATCCTGCAGGCTCCGAGAGAAGATTCAGGGACTCACGGTTTCTACTTGAGACGGTAGTGATGACTTCAAGCTGATAGCATCATTCAACAAGCGTTCTAGTCTCAATGGAGTTGAAATACTGATACTCACAACCGCTGTTGTCACATAAATAGCTGCAACGAATAACCCAACAAGGGAAGATCTTCGGGAGAGGTTGAACGCTCTAAGATCGTCATCAGGGTCGTTGGGTGCGCTGCGGAAGTGGAGAAAATTTTCACCCACCGGATGGCTAGAATTGCGTTTGATACCATTGACTGAACAGCTGTGCAGCAAGATTACGGAACGGATTGAGTAAAACGCGTATACCCAAGTACCACACTCACCTTTCATAGACGGTGCAGTCAGGTAGTATCGACTGCATTCCGCAGGAGTGAACTTGCTGAAAAACCCAATGTTGCTGACCGTGAGCGTGGCTATGCTGACTATCCTGTGCTCAAGAATCCCACTGTGAGCAACCGCGATCGGCAAACAATGCCATAATGAGGGCTCACCGTATGAGAAAAACGAGGGCCGCAGACATTCTAGTTGATTCAGTTCAATGTACGCATCGGGCATAGACATTTCAATGAAGGAAGCCGTACGTGATACGTCTTGACACCCGCTGCTCATTGTAAATTTTGAGGACGATGGGTAGCGTACGAATCCAACTGACAGAGACAGCCTGGCTTGAGAAATTCACTCAATAGATAACGGGAGTTACTCACTCGTACGTTGCGATTGAGACTGCCGCAACTCGTAGATAGGCGGGAAGAGAGGTGAGGGGTGTATTTCCTTCCATGCCTCGTCCGATTAACTCAGCGACAGCAGTGCTAGTCGAACTGGCCATGAACTCGAGATAGATCAAGTAATTCTAGAAGATGGCGGTCAGGTTCAAGTTATATATGTATAAGCGCTTCTTGTAACAAAATGATATTCTTGTCAATAACAATCAGAACCAATCGACTTGCCGTTTTCATCGGGAGTGTAGCCGAAGCCGGTAAGGAGGCAATAGGGTCTAGTACAGTTCAGTGGATCTGATAAGTCATAACCTTGTAGGAATTGTAAATAGGTATTTTCAAATAGGTGTTGGAGTAGTCAGCCACGATCGAGCCACTTTCACGAAGGCTTAAGAGACTTAAGCAAAGTGGAACTGAAGTTACTAAGGCGAAGTGAAGTTCATTACGGTGTAATAATTTCTCATCGTAAAGAGGGTTCAGAGTCGTCTTCGCTGAAACAAACCTTGAACACGATAAGGAGGATGGGCGTTCAGGGAGACGAAGTTGACAAGTTGGATCAAACCGTGACCGTGGCGCGTGAGCTGAGATGACTCGGCCCGACTCGCACCGGTTACTTGCACTCGTCACACTTACTCAGAACGCTCAAGCTTCAAGGACATTTCGCGCCATCGCTTGTACCTTGAATATATGAGAAAATTTTGGTGAGAGCCATCACGTATATTCTCATGCAGAAATTCCTCAGTGTCAATGGTGTCAGGTTCAGACGTGCTTTGTGTTGGACATCATAGCGGAAAATACCCCTGTTCGCGAGGCTATCATAACATGACATACCCGTATTCGATCTGTCCGCAACACAGGAGAACGAAAAGGCTCGCAATTTCTGTTTGTTCTGCACAACTTAGGATGCTCTGGACTTGCATTGCCTTCTGGTCCGCACACTGTGATCCTATCGTAGGTAGAACCGTGATTCAGAAGATATGGAGATATGTGCTTCAGAATATTTATAGTCATGATGTACTTACCTGATGCCGTAGGATCATATGAATCTATTTCCTGAACTTAGAGGGTGATATGAACGTCAGAGAATGATGGCCTTAGTGAGTGCCAAGTGGTCTTTTGTTGGTTAAACCTTAGGCACGGGATGATACCTGCCAGAAGAGAAATTGTACCCTTGACCCGACTCGGAAAGTTATCTATATTTTCTACAGATCTTGTTGAGATATCGATCATTAGTACTACTAGGGCCCAGTGATTTCTGCAGCAGTGCAGACAGTTCGTTGACTCACACTTCTGTAACCGATTTCTTTTAGGATGATATTGGTACAGTATATAAAACAGTTCGCTTGACCCGACTTTGTTCGATCAATCAGCGTTTCCAGTTTGAAAAAGTCACTGACCATTTCATACCATATATAAGCACTCTGCGTGTCCATTGAGTTCGTCGTAATTCCCAGTATGAGGCCCTTTGATGTCTCTCCTATCCTTGGTCCGCTCTTGCTTGCTTGTATTTGCTCAACAATCTTGTTTGGCATCTCCTCGGCTCAAACCTATATCTACTTGAAGAAATTTTCACGGGACAAGCTAGTCCTTAAGCTCACGGTGTGTCGCTGTTTAGTTTTTATGGCCATTGGATTACCCAATTTTTTTCCTAGGTCATAATCATGTGGTAGGAAACATGGTCACTCAATATGGAAAAGCGACGATCAGTCTATCACCTTTACAGGATTCTTGAAACCTTTCGTCTGAGTTTTATCGCTTCCGGATTGTATCAAGTCACAGTTCTGGATTTTGGAAAGCCAGAGAAGCTTGCTGCATTTCCCAGGGGAATTTCGCTGTCTATTTTCTTTGCTGGTGTAAGCATGCCTATTGTCCCGGTAGGTCGAAATGACCTATGGACCATACTGTGTCATATCGGGTGACTGATGGCGACTTAGGGATTCCTAGCCTACAAAATCATGGTGCTCTCCGGCAGAATGTGGATGTCCTTTATTTGCTGGCCTACAGCGACTGCACGAGGCGTCACCATCACAATTCTTGGTGTTATAGCCATGAATATAGGCTCGATAGCAGAGTTTAGCTCGAATTACAGATGGCTCATCATTCTCTCCGTGAGTCTGGGGGCCACAATCGATCTATCATTGACTTGTATCTTGTCATGGTTGCTATGGAATATGCGAGAATTGTCCTTCAGCCGGTAAGCACTTTTTTGTTCATGTTGTTAAGGCCATTCTGAGTTGGGCACCTTAAAGTACAACGATCACAACGATCAATAGACTAATTCTACTTACGATCGGTCAGTCAACTAGTCAGCTTCCAGTGTACCCGGAACCTTGTTGATGTGCAATTAGAAACCGGAGTGGTGACAAGGTGATGAGCTCAGTTGTCATGCAACACCCATGGGTGGCGAGGCTAATACGTTGATCAGCCTTGTTAGCTCAAGCGCTATGATTTGCGTAAGTGCCATCTT
Organism: Pterula multifida; assembly: GCA_900068985.1. Taxonomy (NCBI): domain Eukaryota; kingdom Fungi; phylum Basidiomycota; class Agaricomycetes; order Agaricales; family Pterulaceae; genus Pterula; species Pterula multifida. The sequence goes on from CEMT01385909.1 coordinate 19,213, forward strand.
TCCCTAATTGAGCGATCCATAAGCACTTCTTAATTGATAAGCATACATCAGTTTCTTACCACACCCAGTAGCTGTGAGTTTTCATTATTCGAGTCCACAATCGGGTCTTATTACTTACACATCGAGAAACGATTTCAGGGGTCTGGATCGGACTCTCAACAATTGTTCCCGAAGGTATGATTGACATTTTTCTGTGTTCTGTACTATCATTAGCTGTATTACTCCCAGTTTATTTCAATTCGCTCCTCGTCTCGTTGAATGCCCGAGCGACCATACAAGACACAAAACCAGACAACTGGGAGAACCTAGTCCAGGAAGAAAACCATACCCAAGACGCGACTCCAGGTTCGGGTTGTGGTTCATGTGAATGCCTATTTCATTCACTTCTAATCCTCTCTTTGCAGCCCGGCAGATCTGACACATGTTTCCGCTGCGGGTGTGGCGGTTGCTCGTACATTTCTCTTTCATGAAGATGATAGTGGTACAGCTTCTGAGCTCATGAGAGATACACTAGGCACCATTATAGCGTACCAGCTTTGCGTACCGTTTCCATCAAAAATGCCTGCATCTCCATTGTGATGATGAAACACAGGTAAATGCATCAGTCGAAATATCTTCCAAAATTCTATTGATGCAACAACTTGGACCTCGCTTATACGTCGAATCTCAGGCATCAAGCACCATCTAACATCTGCTCGGGACGGATTGTATACCTATCTCATAGTTTGTGAGAAACGATTTGCCAAGATTGAGCAGGTTAAGTTAACATACCGATGATCAAGTAGAGACCGCTCTTGATTTATGACAGCTGCCTCATCATTTCTCCCGAGGTCAAAGAGACATTGAGCCATCCTTTGAAGTGACATTTCAACGTCTGTTTTGAATACGGCCGGTCGTTCTTGCGCTAGGGAACGATACAGCTTAACTGACTCTTGTACAGCTGTTAGGGCTTCATCGGGACCAAGGTAAGATGAATACAGCGATAGCTGGTAGAGGGAGCGGGCAAAGTCAGGATTGAATCGTGCTGGCCTATCTGCAGCTAGCAATCGGTGCAAGTCTGTCGACTCACGTATAGCTATAAATGCGTCGTCACGTTGGCCAAACTTAAACAAACAGAGAGATTGGCTGTGGAGTGAATGGGCAAGGGAAGGATTAGACACAGCTGGTCTGTCAGCAGCTAGCGAGCGCAGCATGTCTACTGATTCTCCGCTGGTTTCGACAGCTTCTTTTAGCTCATCAAGTTCGTACAAATAGCAGGATAGATTGTCGAGTGATTGTGCGAGGATAATATTAAACACGGCTGGTCTGTTAGTAGCCAAGGAACGGTAAGTCTTCACCGCTTCTCGGATAGACCTGAGGCTTTCCTCTAGGCGACCAAGACCATGTGCGCAACGAGCCAAAATTCTAAGTGATCTGGCAAGGTCACCATCGAACGCCGTCGGATCATCTGCAGCCAATGAGTGATACATGTCAATTGCTTCCTGGATAACATCGATGGCTCTCTTCTGATGGCCAACGTCGCATAGGGGGAGAGATAGACTGCTGAGTAATCCAGCTAGTCTAGAATTGAAAGCGATTGGTCGTTCTGTAGCTAGAGGGCGATATATCTTTACGGCCTCTTCACCGGCCTCGATGGTGACGAGCCCTGCTAGTCGCTGAGCCCAG
>CEMT01385910.1:3571-13693 GCA_900068985.1 Pterula multifida
TGTACTATGTATAAAAATGGGCAATCAAGTATCTGACTCCTCAGTGCCCTCCTCCCCCTCCCTCTCTGCCACGACGTCAGATTCCCACTCCTCTTCCTGTACTTCTCCGTTATCACTGTCATCTCCTTTCTTCCTTTTCTCCCCTAGAGCCAGGGGTTCAGCCTCAGTGTCATCACGAGCGTCGTCTTCTGCAACAGTCAGGCAAGTCAATCTAGTCCCTTTCGAATCGTACTCCGTGATCGGCGTTATCTCTGCTACCTTCAAAGGCGATGTCGCTGAATCATCTGGGTCGTGTGGGGGGAGGTCTGCAAGATCGTATACATGCATCTTCCCATCTGAAGACACGGTGCACGCTAACGTGGTGGATTTTGAGGATGAAGAAGAGGGCAGGGCGATTGAAATCGTCTGAATCGATTTGACTCTACCGCATGGGGGTTGTGTAAGGAATAGGGGGTACTTTGAAAAGAATGCATGAAGACTATACCGGTTCGAGTGTCCGATCATTTCACCTACGACAGCGAACGGGATATCCGAAGTTGTCGACACGGCGTAGATTGTCACTTTCTTGTCTTCAGCTCCAACAAGTAAGAGTTCGCCGTCACCCTTGACACGCTTACAAAATTTGACATCATGCAAGCGTGATGGATGTTCGAGAGTATGTAGCAGGGTCATATCCTGGGAGAAAAAATGACGCAATGGCTAGTAATTGAGTCTCCCCATTGAAATGAACATCGATTTTGTCGCTTACGGTCGCATAAATGGCTATTGAAGACTGGCATTGAACGGCAAACAATGTACCATCGGTAGACCATCGTACAATTTCTGCTTCTGATTAACAAACGACATCAATCTTTTTTCTCTCTGCACTGCCGAATCAGGAAATCTGCTTACCTTTCCCAAGCTTGGTACTTGCGGAACCCTTGCCTCTCATCACATCCCACATTCTCAGTGTCCTGTCTTTGCCAACACTGAGGGCGACTTTGCCAGAAGGATGGACAGCAACGCAATTTACTCGCCCCTTGTGGCCCTTCAAAATTCTGAGTACAGCCCAATCTCGGGATCGGAACAGACACAGTGTACCGTCTTCGGATGCAGAAAGCAGATGCGATCTAGAAGGGAAGTCGAGATACGTTATGGAACCTGTGAGCCTACACTCGTCAGATACCTTTTTGGTAGCATAACCCAAGTCAAACCTTGATGATGCATCAGACCTCCGATTTCTTTTCTCCTCTTCAGATCCCACACTTTCACAATCTCATCAGTGCTTCCTGTAGCAAGCCATTTCCCACCTCCTGGTGAAGCAGCCACAGCCTTGATGCATGATACATGAGCAGGGAAGATAAAGATAGGCTTCAGTTGGATCTCAAAGCCTGAGGCACGAGCATCAGATGAGAGCACAGAGCCTTGAATCCCATAAAGCAATTTTTCGTAGGAACCAGCCACTAGCTTAAACGCTCGAGGCAGAGGTTGGAGATTGGCAGAGGTAGTCGAGGCAGAAGACAGAATGGTTGCTTTGACATTTTTAGTCGTCTTTAGTGAACCAGCGTTGGATTTATCCAAACGAGCTTTTTTGCTTGGTCGTTCCATAAGATTGTAGTAGTTTGACCATGTGACCCCGGATTTCACCTCATTCGCTACAGCCTGCTACTACACCATCATTGACTGAAAGCCGCAATTGTTCTGTTCCTCGTCTCTTCTTCTCTCAGGATTCAAAACACGTCACCAATGGTCACCAAGAATAGAATAGAATATGATCTTATATCGTGTTATGACAAGTTGAACGGACTACCGATGCTTACCTGCTAACAAAGCTGTTCTGTTCAGCCACTAGAATTGTCTGTGCCTGTATCATTCATTTCACCCATCCCGTCAATTTTGACTAATTCCCTTTCTCACATCCCTATCAAAACACCCTTTCCCTTAGCTCCGTGTCCTATGTCATACTATATCGTGATCATCAGCGTGCTTCCCGGAACGTCTTAAGCAATCGCTTGCTTGAGAGCTGCTCTTTTTTTTTTGCTCGCCAGAGTCATTCTCGACCATTATTTTGTTGTTCAACACGGGCATACGGCCTTACACCGTGCATAATGCGGATTCATTCCACCACATCATAAGCGTGTATAAGTCGCCGAACTTGATCAGTTTTTCCACGCATTGCGTATCCGCATGGATCGTCAGGGATTCGCAGCACCGCCCAGGTTTGGCAGCTTTCCAACAAATATCGACAGGTGTCTTAGATGGCAAAATCTCTTCTCTCGAACAATCACACACAGCTTGCGGATGATGAACCTGGTTCAATCAGATATAAAATCATGTAGACGCCAACACCCTTGAATCCTATAAAATCCTCGTCACTCTTCGCTTTCTACTCAGCCAATTCTTCCAACAATGAAGGTCTTCGGTGCTTTACTCGCTGCTCTCCCTCTCTACGTCGCAGCTTCTGGTGAGCTCAGGCCTGTCTTAGCTCACGACCACCACTCACGCAGTTCTATCACAGCTTCCTTACCCGGATGCCAAAACTCAAAGGTCGATAAGGCAACCAGCGTCGCCATCGACTCGACTAGAGTCGTCCAGATCACCACCTTCACCTGCTCAGGCGTTGAGAAGAGAGGCTTACTCGATCCAATCCTTTGCGTTTTGCTTGGAATCAAGTTCGTCTCTGTTCCTTGACCTTCCGCACACATCTCACTCATTCACGTTGAAATAGTTGTCCTCCACCAGCTCCCAGTGGCCCTACCGATGTTTCTGGCGCAGGGTGTAAGCTATCATCGTTTCTCCTGGCGCTGTGCTATCTCACAAGACCATCACAGGCACCACGACATGCAGCAACGATGTCGCTGGCCCCTTGCCTCCTACCGCCGAAGATTGCCAGGCCATCCAGGATGCAATTAACGTACGTCAACGCTACCCTCGCAGCGATTATCTGTCTCACGCTCTATGATAGCTTTTCAAAACCCAGGGTGTAGATAGCTTCGTCGTTGATGCTAAGAATGCGCAGGTATACCCACAACCTTCCCTCTGCATTCCCGGATCATGGCTAACTCACAATCCGTCTCAGACTCTCTCGTTTGGCACTTGCCTCTACTCCTTCACCAACAAGTCTTCCAAGAGTCTTCGTTACTCTTTCACTGCTATGGTAGGTCGTTGCAAGTGTGCATTACCGTTCTCCGGACTAAACGTGAGCTCCTATGAAGGGTAACACCGCGGGAGCGGCCGGCACTGCCTGCTTCCCTCCAGTTCATCCATTCTTTGGAGCAGGCGTTTGCAATGCTCAGGACTCAACCTGGTCAACTGGGTATGTTGGATTTTTTGATCTTGCTATGATACATGACCTCATGGCTGTCAACAGAGCTTCCCACTCCTAATGATTCGAACAGAAATTTTCTCGTAACTACAGGGCTTTTATACATGGGTATACACAGGGTTTGAAAGAGTTATATATATACAATATATTAATCTTTTGTGAGATCATGATAATAACTTTGATGCTGATGTTTTTGCGATGAAAAATTCTAAGCATCTGAAAAATGGAATGTACATGTCACCCGTGAGAAGAAAACAAAGACCTTTCAACGTAAATATAGCTCTACCAAATGGGACCTAAATGCCTGGATTGCAACTCCAGGTACCCGTTACTACTAGGGTACAAACGGACTCCGATAAAGTAGAGCTTAGTGCCACATATGGCACGATTACACTGGTAGACGCGGTGTGCACGTGACGACTAACTATCTCTAATCACGATGACCTGCCTCTCGATAATAATATCTATACAACTACCCTTTGCTGGGTAAACTGTTATATCTCTCGCTGATCAGCAAGATCCTGATTAGTCTTTTGCTCTAACTGCTCACGCGATTGAGTGTCCTTGGCTACTTTGCTTCTCTAAGATCCACCGCAGTTCCATGAGCTTGGGAGATTACCAGCCTCCCTCTGGCGTATCAAATAGCCAAATTCACAACGATCTCTAAATCTGAGAGCACAAAGAAGGCAAGCCAGCCAACCTCCTCACCCCCACTCGCCGCCACCCTTTGGACAACGATAGGGACGAAGTGTCAACCCTGCTGGCTGATGCATCGAAGAAACACTTTAGTTGAATATCATGATGCACTTACTCCGCCATGCTTAGGTTCTCTACCGAGAAGGTCATAGGCGGTTGGCAAGTAGCAAACAAGGGTTGATCGGATATTTTCTATCTCCACTGCACGCATATCGGCAACAATGGTCGGATTAATTTTTATCCTGTACGTGAACTCATCTAACCGGTTTCACAGGGAGCATGTATGACGGACACCCTTCGGCATTTCGGATATCCTGCAGAGAAACTCAGCGGCGCGCGTTTTCGTGACAGCGTCACTGCGGCTCTAGAGTATCATTGTCTTGAGCATTTCGACCGCTTGAGTCTATGATAGTTCTCCTGCCCCTATTGAGTGCCATTTATTTAATAGACGGCAATTGGAGACATCCATACATATACAGCCTTGAATTCACCATGAAGAGGAAATACTCGCATTATCGACAGGCCCTAGTGACTACTCCGGCTGCTGTTCCTTGTCCTCAATCATTAGCTTTCGCATGCTGCCTGTGTCGAAGTAGTAAATCTGTTCGGAGCTAGACACAGATTTGAACGAAGCCTGTGCGTTCGCAAGTGATGGTGATCCGGCCGACTTGCTCAAACCTCCAGACTAAAGCAATCAAGCAACATTTACAGCTTTGTAGATTCTCACAGCTCTTGTTCGCTATTAATACCCTCGGTATATTTTTTGAGGTTCAACCGATTACCCTTTGTCATTGCAGAGCTATACTCTCTCTCATCAGATAGGACATGTAGAGCCACCCAAAAACCTATGCGCCCCAAGTGTTTAGTTCCAGCACCAGATCCTGCATCCTCAAGCCCACAGTCCAATCACCAGAGCCATAGCGGTGGAAGACACAAAATTGATCTAAAGTAAAGTGAGTAAGCGGTGATCCTGGCATGGAAACTTCAGAGAGATATGTAGTAGACTTACTTGGTTGTTGGTCAGGATGTTTAGCCCACTAATGTTCTTAATCTCAGTATTCACCACTGAGTCGTCTTGCAAAATTTTCTTGCTCTCGACCGAGTAACGCGTCCTTTGCACCGTAGCGCCTAATAACGAATCCAGCTGTCCAACAGAAATGTATTAACATCGGGCTACTAGGCCACAGGTCAATAATAGTGATAAGTACGCGTACCATCGATCCAAATCCACCCGCAAAACTGCCCCACAGCAACATCTGCACCAGCCACTTGATCCACTGACCATCATGACCATTTCGACATGCCTCATTCTCCACCAGCACTGACACCCCAGTCGCCAGTCCCATTATAAGTCCGCCAAGGACACTGCAGAACGTTCCCCATGCAGATATGCCTCCGTTCGTTCCGGGTGGAACGGGCTTGAAGGTCGTAATAAGACGTGGTTGAGAGCGGGCTAAGATGCCTAGTTCGGAGGCTAATGTGTCCCCTAGACAGCACCCAAATTGCCTATACAAAGGTATTGAATAATAAGCCAGCCATTCATCCACTCGAGAGAAAAAGAATGTGTCGCTTACATACCCCAGCGTAGCATAAATTAGCGCCCTACTCCAGCCGCCTGACTCAAGAACACACCACTCACTCGACACATATGGTCTCCCGGCCTGAACATAGTGACTCAAGAGCGCTTGGGCACCAGAACCAGGAACATGGAGAGCGGACCACCAGCAACACGCCACAAATGCAGCAGCAGAGTTACACAAGACTTGTCGCAGATTTCTATAACCCGCTTCTTCATGGCCTTCCTCCAAAGCTGCTTTCTTCTTCTTGCCGACTTTATTATTATATGTATAAACATATTTAAGTTAGCACGATGTGTGTAGGTGCGTGAGGCGAGTATGAATGAGGACGCACACTTTGTAGCTCTTGAACCAACAAGATAGAAGACGATCAGAGCTATGCCGAATGTTCTCAAAGGTGGACTGATCATAGTGTATCCAATGGTAGCAGCACCTAGTGCACCATCAGGCGATAAAGAGCGCTTGCGCCAGCCATGTAAACTGATAGCAAGAGCAATGAGAGCAGGTATGGGTTGTATGAACATGACGAGTGCACTAGTGATTGGTGGCGGAAGGAGAGGTGAAGGATAAATTAAAGGGTATAAATACTGGAAAAAGTTAAAGTCAGTCTGAGTTTGGAGGAGGAGCAAAAAGGACAACTGGCCACCCGAGGCCGAATCGGTCACGTTGAATTCAAATATTACGTAATTGTTCAAAGGCCGTTCGGATGCCACGGTTTTGCACTGTTAACTTGCTTACTAATCATCCCTATCAGCATCACACGACCCCAATTGTTACACACACAAGGGCGCCTGCAGTGTAGCAATTACTTGGTTGAACGCAATCAATTACCCAAACCGTCTGGTTGGTGTACAGCAGTGAAAAATGAGGTGATGAAGGTGATAGAGTATTAAGAAAATTCTACCTACTGATCAATGGTTCGTCATGATTTCCAATGTAATTTGCACATGCTGGTCTGCGCTACGTAGCGACGTCTGCAGGTATCCAAACAGCCACCTAGTTTACAATCAGACCCTGATTTAACGAGGCAGGAATACCTTTCATTAGGTAGAAACAGTCTGAGTTAGATCTCTATGAATACCATTACTTCACTCCTTCTTTCCATCCATAGTCAGCGTCCATCTCCCAAACAACAGGCTATCCGCACAAGTCAGTCAAAAAAGCAGACAACAGCAAGAGGAAAAGGAGACAAACTCAAAGATACCCATTGTCGTCCATTTCCTATTATCAGCCTCGGGGAACACTAGCGACCGTGGTCCATAGAACACCTATTGTATTCAGGCATGTGAAGCTGCGGGTGGTGCTATTATGGACCCCTCACCTCGTCGTCGACTTCATCTTGTTTCCTGGGTAAACAATGCATAAATTTCCAGTCAGGATTTGCACTCCCTTCAGCACATAGCTGTTCCGTAACTTGATATCCACTAAAATCTTTCAGCCGCTTCTCTTTCTCGGCCTCTTGGCCCATGGAAATCCTGCAACCGGTATAGGCACACAACGTTCAGACAAACAAGGAGCAAAACATGAACGCTTACCAAGTGTCCGTAACTACCACGTCCGCACCTTTCACGGCCTCCCTCGGATCCTCTCCCCACCAAATCTCCTTATCACACCCTAGCTCTGTCACCCTCTTCCAGACCTCTTCAGGAAGCCTGTACCCAGCAGGCGAAGCGACTCTCATCCTACATCCAAGTCTCGGATACGTCACCAACATATCATGGAGCACATTCGCCGAATCTCCCACATAGGCGACAGTCAATTTGGGCAGCGGGTTCAGGGGCGGGAAAGACAGCGGATGTCTCCTTTTCTCACCGGTGTATGGACCATGAGGATCAGGAAGAGATTTGTCGAAGAGATGGGCGTTTTCTTGCAGTGTGAGTATATCCGCTAGTATCTGCGTAGGATGCCATAAGGACGAAAGCGCGTTCAACACCGGCACAGGCGAATATTGCACAAGCTCTTCAATGTCCTTATGGTCTCCTACCCTCGCGAAGATCCCCTGACACATTCCACCAATGACCCTTGCAGAATCCCTCAGAGTCTCGTTTACTCCCAGTTGGATGTCGTCAGAACCCAAGTACATAGCCCGACCACCAAGAAGAACGGCAGCTGTTTCCGCTGCGACGTGGGTACGCGTGCTGCGTTTGTTGAATAAAAGCGCGATGGTCTTGCCGAAGAGAGCTTGGGAAGGCATACGCAACCTGCTTGTATTGGAATTAGGCTCCAACCAGGGTCTAGAGAGCTTTTTGAGGTAATACGAGTGCCCTATGATTTTTTGAATTTGAGTAGGACTCAAGTCGGCAAGCGTCATAAGGTGTGGGACACGCATGATGAGAATAGCGAGTGAGCTAAATTCAAAGCAAAAACTTGAAGACTTTATAGGTATGAGATAGCGCGCGCTTGAGCAACAGAGATAGCAAATTCAGACCACTGAGAAGAATGAGCTGGAGTGAAGCAAAGTATGTAAGATGCCGTCAACGCGTCAACGGTTAAATCGGCCCGGGGTGACTTCAAGCTTCATCGACATCCTCAGCATTCGTTATCGACTGGACAAACTACAAATACTTTTCCAACCCTTGCAAAATTCCTCTTCAGAAAATCTCTCAAGCGCCAACTTCCTCCCACGCTCTCTCATTCCTAGTTGATCCTGCTTGCTCAACGTTAATACCTGATGCATCGCATCAGCAAAGCCGTCTGGATCGATACCATGGTAACCCGTAGGTTTACCGTCGTACGGCACAATAATATCAAGGAGGGGACCACCCGACGCGTGTGCCACGGGTATAACACCAGCCGCCTGTGAAAACGCGTTAGCCAATTGAAGGAGAAGAACAGGATGAGAACACCAACCAAAAACTCCACAACATTGATGCCGAAATGCTCATCCACCATGGTACTGAGACCAATACTAGATTTTCGAAGCCAGGACAACATCACAAAGTACGATGCGTTTACAAGGAATGTCACTTGATCCTGAATGGAGAGCTTATTACCAAACAGGGCAAAAAAAGCAGCTAGAGTGATATATACCTCGACTCCAAGCTCCTTAGTTAAGGTTTTGAGTCCGTCCACTCTCCTTGAGTCTTCCTCGTTTCTACACCCGCCTATGAGCACCAAAGAGACTGGGTTACTGCCTTGCTTGGAGTACTGCGGATATCGTTCTATCAATCTCTTGAATGCCTTTATCTGTGCAGCATGATCCTTCTCCGGTCTAAAGGCACAATAGGTAGTTAAATCACCTAAAATATTTGCACTACCTTTGAACATACCTGAACTGTGCAACACTCAGAACCACACTGTCCCTCCCTTCCAGTGGAAAATCCTTCATTGCCCGTGTATCACATGGTGGGTACAGGATCCTGACATCTCTCTTTCCTTTACCCCCATCGTACCCTTCCTGGCGTTTATCCTCGGGACCATTCACGATCGATGAAATATGTTCCTGAGTCCAGGAGGAATTGACCATCAGGAACGAAGCTCGACGCAGGGACAATGAATACAAGAACATGAACATCCTGTAATACCTGCATACTTTCACCGTCAGTCCAGGTGAAAGCCTAGGAAAGGAATGCGCAGACCAGAGTTTACCGCGACTGAGAACTAGAGATTTGGATATGTCCGACGAATTCGTGTGACCCACACGTCGGTGAGAAACTCGAGAAATCATCTCAGTGCTTATGGTAGGATAATGTACGTACGCTCCCACGCGCACACCTAGTAGCGCAAAGAGAGGGAACGTGAAGGCATATCCCATAGTATCTATACCTACCCAATCAGCACTGAACGCGCGAGGAAGAGGTGTAGCTTGCTCACCAATGTAGAGATCTGGTAGTAGTATACTTGCGGCTTCTAACCCAAGCCAGATAGATCCTATACTCTGTCCAAGCAAAGTAAATCTCTTCCAGGTGTCGTCTTCGACCCATTGTCTGCGTTGCAGAAACACAAACGCCAACGAACTCTGATCGAGATCAATGTCGAACCTCGCCTGTGAAGATAAATTATATTCAGGGCCTTGGTTAGTTTGCTTTCAGAGATATGAACCCAGCGAACGATACTTTACCTTGACTTTCTGGATGATATCTCCCTTCGTAACGCCCTTATCACCGCTGTACACTACAGAGATCACATCTGATTCCGTAGTTTGCATCATCTTGATAGCAGTCCATAACACCCTCTCACCACCACCACCCGCATTACTTGACCAACAGTCAGACTTAGTTTCCATGCACTCAGTTAATTGAGCACGAACCAATACGGATGGAAAAATCCTACGATCTTGACATTATTGGGTTCCTTCACTCCAAGCTCATGTAGCAGTTTAGCACGACGTGAAGAATTGGTTAGACGTAGATAGACTGTGTAGACAAGGACGAAGATAGCTGGACCCAGCAGCACATAGATCATAAGGACGTGTCTGATCACGTGTGAGCTTTGAATCTTATCGTGACTCAGCCAGCCCAGCGAAAGTTACATCCTTGGAAAACATGTTGATAAAAGAAGTAAGAGTCACTCCTATTTTGTACAAAAATTAGCTGAGGTAAAGTT
>CEMT01385917.1:0-26078 GCA_900068985.1 Pterula multifida
AAAAAAAAAAAAAAAAAAGAGCGGTCATGCGATCTCACTTCCTCTGAAATTTCATGCCCACCATCTGACGGGCTTGTTAAATCCCGCTTCAGACCTTGGTCTTCCCACAGAAACCCCGCACATCACCTTAGCCAGTAGCATGGTTTCGCTGCTTTCATTATCCATATAAGTAGTGTACGCCTCAATCTTATGGTCAATGGAGGTAAACAAAAGGGCGTTACATGTGACCTCACAGTACTACTTATATATATATGTTCTCTTCTGTTCGCCACATTCACTCTTCTTTACTGGGTCTGGAGTCTGTCCTCAAACTTACAAAGCTACGACGAACGCTGACTATGCTCACCTCTAATATATCCGACTGGAGCCCTGTCTCTCCGCCTAATGTACCGCCCTACCGTGTTTTCAACAAGCCAATACAGAAGTCACCACAAGATGATCGATTATACAGCGTGATTAGGCTTGAGAATGGTCTTCATGCGACTCTGGTCCATGATGCTAAAGCAGACAAGGCTGCTGCTAGCCTAGATGTTGCAGTGGGCCATCTATATGACCCAGTAAGTTGTCACTGTAAGATATTCGATGGTTAGTGACATACCTTGAAGGATGACATGCCTGGTTTGGCCCATTTCTGCGAGCATCTACTTTTCATGGTGATTTCACCAATACGAAACTCATACACAACTTGGGCTGATATTTATCGATAAGGGAACAGAAAAATACCCCAAGGAAAATGATTATGCGGAGGTGCAGTGTTAACAACATCTGTGGTATAGATTCTAGGTCTGCTAGGCTCACCTTTACTCAGTTTCTGGCCAAAAACAATGGGTCCTCAAACGCGTACACATCTACATCTAACACCAACTATTACTTTAACGTTTCAACATCAGCATTGGTACCAACACTAACTCGGTTCTCAGCTTTTTTCCACTGCCCACTGTTTTCACCCTCTTGTACAGTGCGCGAGCTTAACGCCGTCAATTCGGAACACATGAAGAATCACCAATTGGATCCGTGGCGTATTTTTCAGCTTAATAAGCATCTGAGTCGTTCTGGGCATGTTTGGAGCAAATTCGGAAGCGGCAATAAAGATTCCTTGACTAAAGCTGCGAAGGAATTGAAAACTGTCGGAAATCAGTCAGATCGATATCCATCCGATCTGTCAGCGAGCAGTCGTTCGTTGTCACCATCGCCAGCCTCATCTTTGAGTGATGCTGACGATGGAGGCTCCATTGGTCGTGAAGTCCGCAGGAGACTTATTGATTGGTGGGAGAAGGAGTATTGCGCTAATAGAATGCATTTGTGCGTTGTCGGCAAAGGTTTTCTTCCCATAATTATATCTGCTCGAAAAAGTTGCTTATCCATGTTCTCAGAGTCATTAAAGGATCTAGAGGAGCTCGTCTCGATCAACTTCTCTCCCATTCCAAACCGTAATCGAGATCATCTGCCTCTCACCAATGATCATCCTTTCGGCCCAAATGAGATGGGCGTAGGTATCCTTATCTTGTCAGGTCTTTTCTGATACTCAACACTCGCACTGCAGACCCTGATTTCTGTGGATACTATCATGAAATTTCATGCTATTGAAATATCTTTCCCTCTTCCGTATCAAGCGCCGCTTTGGCGATACAAACCCGCTGATTTCATTTCTCATTTCGTAGGGCATGAAGGCCCAGGTTCTTTGCATGCATACCTAAAGAAAAAAGGCTGGATAACTTCCCTTTCTTCAGGTCCACAAAACCTGGCACGAGGATTTGCGATGTTTAAAATCACCATTCACCTGACGCAAGCTGGGTTCAGTAAGTTCTTCTGTCTTTCACCCTCCATAAGCATTCAGGAGTTTGCCCCCAGAGAACTACCGTGATGTGATACTTGCTTCTTTCAAATACCTTTCACTTCTGCGGTCGTCCGAATTCAAGGATTATCATCAGCACGAAATACACCAAGTCTCTTCTATCCATTTTAGATTTCAGGAAAAACAGAGACCGGATGACTATGCATCGCGGATTGCAGAGGAGATGGCTTGGCCATCTCCACCCGACAAACTTTTGACTGCTCCACGTCTAACCTTCGATTGGAACAGCAAAGAAGATCGTCAAATCGGACTTGACCTGGTCTGCAAGACATTAGCTGGTCTAACTGTGGATAAAGGCCGTACTGTTTTAATGGCTAAAGCGGATGAACATGCTCAACCTAATGCAAATGGAATATCGTGGGAGCAAGAGCCAATCTATGGCACCAAGTATCATGTCGTCAGACTTGAAAAGGAATTCATTGAAAAAGTTTAAACTTCTCTGCTCTGATAATCCCGCGTTTAATGGGTTTTTTCTGATAAGGCTCGTGCATCCAATGATATCCCAGAGTTATTTTTGCCTCCTCCCAATGGGTTCATTCCTACTAATTTTGAAGTTCATAAACGAGACATAGATCAGGTCAGCCACACCACGCCGATATACACCCTTCTGACCCTTTTTAGCCACTCAAACGTCCCCACCTCATTCGTCAATCACCCTTATCTACCCTTTGGCACAAGAAAGATGATCGATTTTGGGTACCAAAGGCAACAGTAGTTGTGGAGATGCGCAGGTACTGATCATGTTTAATGAGCTTTGCAAAATTTGAACGGTCTCTCCTTAGCCCAGTTGCAAATGCATCCCCGCGTGCAGCAGTATTAACAAGGTCAGATATATCTCATCAATGCACTATCTCACTGAAGCTGATGTTAAGCTTAAGTTTATATTCAGATTTGGTGAAGGACGCTCTCAGTACATTCACTTATGCGGCAGACCTGGCCGGACTAGCCTACAATATGGAGCCTATCACCCACGGTTTGCGCACCACAATGAGTGGTTATAATGATAAATTGGCGGTTCTCATCGAGAATGTTCTCCAAAAGGCGAAGAACCTCGTCATCGATCCTGATCAACTGGAAGTAAGGAAGGAAGCAGTAAGATCGTTTTTTCTGTCCCAGATGATTTGAGCACAAATCACATTACTCAGTGGGAACGCGAATGGAAGAACTTCTTCCTGTCTCAGCCTTATCAACTATCTAATTATTATGCTCATCATTTGCTCACTCCCCGCCAATGGACAATACAAGAGAAACTATCGGAGCTACCTCGTAAATGCCTACGTTTGGACGAATTCAGACTTTTCTAACTGATTATAGATGTGACATCTCAGGATCTTCAGAAGCATATGCGCGATATGCTTTCTCAAATGTACTTGAGGATTTTGGTCAATGGTAATCTCTTGAAGGATGTAAGCGGACTTGTTTGACTTCTCCTTCTAAGTTCTTATCCTCATCTAGGAAGCAATCAGAATTGCCGAGATGTCAGAAGCTGGTCTAGGACTATGCTCTGTGCCACTGACTGATTTAGATGACGTTAGCCTCATCCTACCTGAGTGTTTGTCTTTTTCCCCCATATTAGGCACTCGTTATTAACATCCCTTATCCAGCTTCAAACTACACATGGACATTTGACTCCCAAAATCCCAACCAACCAAATTCTGCATTGTCTTTCTATCTGTACCTTGGCTCAGGACTGGATCCACGTCGCCGTGTTGTGTCTTCTCTCCTGGCTCAGATACTCTCAGAACCGGCGTTCAACGTTTTGAGAACAAAGGAACAACTCGGATACATTGTTCACTGTGACTCTCGGAATCAAGCTGGTGCAACGCACATAGGCTTACGTATTTATGTTCAAAGCGAGAGAAAAGCGAGTTATCTCGAGCAACGGGTGGAGGACTTCCTGCTGCGAATGAAACCGACGATTCAAGACATGTCCGAAAGCGATTTCCTAGAACAGAAGGCCGGGCTGAAGAAAAAATGGAAAGAGGCTGATAAAAATCTGCTCGATGAAACTGATCGATTTTGGGCTCACATCAGCAATGGGCTAAATGATTTCTACCGGAGTATGTGGTTTGCCTTTCGTTATGGCCTAATTATTGACATGTAATAGGGGATAACGATGCAGACCTCCTTCAGCACATATCAAAAGATGAGATAATTGCCCTTTTCACCACTCACGTTGATCCTTCCTCTGCCACTCGATCTAAACTTTCCGTGCATACGCGGTCCACAAAACCCAAAGCCAAACTTGTTAGTGAGACTGCCGCCCGAGCATTCTATTTCCTCCTACAATCCCAAGGCAAAGATGTCAGCCGAGCTACTTCGAATGACGTTACCGCTCAAGCCAATATCCCTCTGGTTGATTTTAACAAGACTTGGAGTAATATCTTAGCAGAGACTGGCACTAATGCACAGGATATTTCTGAAGTACTGGAACAGTTAGGACCGCTAATGGAACAGTATCCTGTGGTGGCGGAAGAAGAGATTCCAGCTGCTCAATGGCAGAGAACAATTAATCTCGATGACATGAGTCACATGACTAACTTCAAGAATTCGCTAAGAGTTTCAGAGCCTCCTAGACCCGTAGTAGAATGGGATGATCTCCCAGCTTCGAGGCTCTAATACTAGTAGACATATGGCTCATATTAGGACCCTTGTTCAAGTAATATTAGGGACCTTCAAAGTCAAAGTTATTCGTACTATTATTTGGGTCCCTTATAGTGTTATTCCTGCCAAATTGATGTTATTGTGATCCTTTAAGGACAAAAATAATTTACCTTAATGGGGAGCTTTGAAATCCACAGCCTGTGGAAATTTTAAAAAATGGACCCAATAATGCATTAAAGCTGTGAATATAAAATTCCCATGTTAAAAGTATAAGTAAATAGGTTACATACTAAGCCTGGTCACTGGTCCCAATTGGTCACAAATGATGTGAGGACCCGCTCTATCTTGGCCAATTCTTGGATTCAGTGGTGCGACATCAATCCGCGCTGGAAATTATACTTGTTCTCTCCATCATTCATCATGGATTTAAATTCCCTTTCCCCCCAGCAGCGTAATGCTCTTTCTCAGCTTCAGGAGCTCACTAATAGCAATGACGACGAAACTGCCGCAAATGTTTTACGCACAGTTGGATGGGATGTGCAGGTAAAGGTGACGTTGTTAAATTCAATTCGATCAACTGATATAGGCACTACAGAGAGCAACAGAGCTCATATTTGGTTCTGGAAATCAAGATACTGTGAATGCAAGAAGATTTGAAGTGGATGATACGCAACAAGGCAGAGAAATGCTCGGAAGCAATGTACGTCTTGGTGTAAGTGCCGCGTAAACTCGTCAACTAATTACCTATATGCTTCGCAGGTACCTTGGTCTACCAATGCATATCCTCTTGGAACAGTCATGTCATTGTTGACCTACCCTTTCCACCTCATCTCGAATTTGTTCCGGTTTATTTTAGGAGTTCTTCGAATTCCATTTCCTCAGCTTGGGATATTTTCATATCGACACCTACGCCCATTCTCATCGCTGCCTCGAAGAACCGATAATCCAGAACGATGGGTTCGGGAACTGGAGGAGGAAACTGGCGCTGTATGCCAGAGTAGTGCCCGTAGCCACCATGCAAAAGCCACCGGGATTGACACAGGCTCGTCTACTTCCGCAGTATCGTTCAGACCTCGAGCTTCCCACGAGGATACAAAGTATCTACCAGATTTTGTGACCAGTTCGTACGAAGCATTTCTCAAACGTTGCATCGACGAAATCTGTATTGGTTGTGTCGTTCTTGTGAGCGAAGAACACGACGACACTGCTGAATTTAAGAGGTACTTTATTGCTTCAGGACGAATGGGCATATTCTGAATTATCTTCCAACTCCAGGACAACTTTGACAGATTCTAGATTTGTGAACGCTCTCTCTGCCAATAACATTCTTGTCTGGGGAGGCGATGTTCGCAGCAGAGAGGCATATAGTGGTAAGTGCCTTGTCCGCTTGAATGCGTAAAGATTGAGGTACTAAGCTACTGTGTACAGCTTCAGAGAAGCTTCAAGCCACAACATACCCATTCGTTGCATTCGTGGCGTTGCAAGCAAAGAGGTCCCTCCAGTCACAGTCATCTGTCAACACCACTCCTGTTTTAACTATCCTGTCTCGCCATCAAGGGCGTAGTGTATTGGCTCAGTCACCAACTTCAACAGCCTCGTTGGTTGATCACATCGAGCGTCAGATCCTGCCACGTGTCGTACCATATCTTGATCGCTTACGTCTTGTCCGGCGGGAACGTGATCGTGATCGTATTCTGAGAGAAGAGCAGGATCGCGCATTCCGGGAAACAAGAGACAGAGATAGAGAACGTATCGAAGCCAAGGTAACTATTGAACGTGCAGCTAAGCTTGCGCAGGAGGAACAAGAACGTCAGCAACGAGTTTCCCAACAACAGCGAGAACAGAAAGAAGCAGAACGGTCCTTACGTAGACTCCACAGGATTCAACGCCGAAGATGGATACGAAGATCGATCAACCCCTCGAAGACCAATGCCAAGGATACAATTCGTATTGCCTTCAGTTTTCCCCAAAGTGGTCGCATTATTCAACATTTTCACACTGATTCCACCATTAATGATCTCTTCGCTTTCGTTGACTCCCAGCTTGTTCCTTCTGACTATACCAGAGATCATGATCCTCACCACCCCCCTGAAGACTTCCCGACAAGCGATATCGAGCTTGAGAAGATGCTTGCTTCACTAAGTTCCTATGAAGATTGGTTTGGCTATCGCCTTGTATCAGCATATCCAAGACTTGACATCCACTGGAAACCAAATTGTAGAATAAAGGACTTGGAATTCCTCAAAGGCGGTGGACATGTCGTGGTAGAATTGCATGACGATGACACAAACAGGGAGGATGGGGGCAGTGTATCTGATTAGTTCCGTAGTTAGATGCGCCAGCAGCCTCGGCCACCTTGCTCATGAGTAGACTATAACATCAGTAATACTGGTAGACGAGTTACAAAAGAGGTAGCTTCGACATAAACTATAATCGATGATCTAAAGACATTATGGAGGATCAAGAGGGTAATGATATGCCCTACGTAAAACATTCCACAGGGCTTCAAAACTCAGGATTAAAGTTTTCGCAGTGGCTCGAGCCAGTTTCTGCACTTCAAATTGGGGTGGCCATGGCAAACGTTGGTAAATGAGTGAGAGATTTGTGGTCTCAGAAGCCGCAGGTATCGACTCGAGATCTGTCACGCGAGCGGTGGCCTGAATACCTGAGTTTCTCACATCTATTGTGGGGGGGAAAGGTTCACGAGTGCTGATGGCCGGGTGGGGTTGGGAGGTCGATAGATCTGACGACAACGAATCAGCAAGCCAACCAGGCCGAGGCGAGGGATGTGAGGAGACTGTTGTGGTAACTGTGAAAGTGCCTTGCGTATCTTGCCAATTAACCTTGCCAATCGTCGCGCAACTTTGCATGGTGAGCTTAAGGAAACGGACTTCAGTGGCAAGGAGGAGAAGTGAGAATAGGAATATCATGTAGAATGTGACGGGTATTATTCTCTTGACGAGGTTCATAGCAAGAAGTAGCCTTGCCGATAATCCTGTTTCTGATTGAAAGGTGGTGGTTATCTCGGGTAGAAATCTGGTGCCTGCCATAAACTGGAAGAAGGTCAGACTCTCAAGTGAGTGCCGCCTGTGATGGAAGTTGCACGCTGACACGAGAAGACCTGCTGGACTCAGACTACGAAATGCATTGGATTGGGGAGAAACGAACCTGGTATGCGGTGTACAAAAACTTCATACCTCCCAACAGGATACTCGAACGAAGGGAGAGGAATGTTCACTGCCGTTTTTGGTCGGCCATCTTGGTCGATACCAGTAATCATGTATTCAATCAAAACTCTTCCTTGAACATCACCAACATGAAGCTTAAGACCAGAAGACTCTTGGTTGTCAGATGATGCACCCTTTGTACTGATCCATTCTGAACGAATGGATCGGCCATTGAGGCTGGCCACGATGTTCATCCCATCGCGATCACATTTGATCTGGTCGCTGATATAAAAAAGAAGCCATGCTGAGCCTCCAACATCGCACACAGGGAACTGGATCTGCACTGCATAGGAAGTTGGGCAGCTTTGAGTACCTGTCAATAGGGGCATTATAGTCGCTGTAACCCAAGGCATGATATCGGGTCCTAGTTGTGAGATGGACTTGGCGGCTGCCGATAGGGAAGCAGAATGTTTAACTCGGGACTGAGGGAGGGGCAAAGTTAGTTCTGTGCGTGTTCGCACAGCCTTACTGAACACTCTAAGTGCTATCCGTGCACCGTCATCTCCACATTTCGTACTGCTCCCTGGTTGTAAGACAATTTTACGGGTTTGCGTATCTTGAATATCACCGCTTGAATTGTATACATCCACTGCCATGGTATCCACTAGGGCCTCATTGCGTATGATGAAGGATGTTGTCTCTTGTTCTGCCACAAGCACAGTGAAACGGGGAAGTAAAGCAAAATCCACGGTCGTATCAATTCCATTGCCTATACTATCCATTCTAGAGGATGACGGCCACTGGCGATGTCTTCCCACAATTTGGCGAGGACTGATAATCACAGTACCAGATATTGTGAAATCCAATGTCGCCGAACCCGATTTTTTGTGTGGATTGAGAGCATCTAGGTTGATATGGAGTGTGAGGGCCGAGCCGGGTTTACTGTCCTTTGAGTGGTCCTTTTCAGGATCAGTCAAGCTGGAGATCGAGGAAAGAGGCATAGATCCTGGGGATGAAACAGTATCAAGCACGCCAGATGATGTTGTTGACCCTTCAAACGAGTACTCTCCTACGTTTTGCGTAGGAAGAGGAGCGCGCAACAGAGAGGAGTTGGATGAGGACGTGGAGTCGTATCGTGGACGAGTGGGATCATTCAATTGCACGGAGGGGTTGCCCTGAGCATCAAAATCTGCTGAAGCAGGTTGGGATGAAGGGACCGATCCCCCGGTATGATGTCCTGTGAAACCCACCCCGCCTGTAACAGTCCATTTCGGCTCGGAGCCAGGCAGCCAATGAACATCTGAACCTTTGGATTCCAAGCTAACATCCATACCAAGCTGCGTCGCAACCCCAGAGAACCAGACTCCTGAGCATTTGCCTTGATACACAACCTTCAGAGCAATTCCCTCGATATCGGGATTTGCTGGATCTAATCGAAGCAGATCTTGAGCTCTGCCTAAGACTATACAGCACATTTCACCGGTAGACTGTTGTACTCCCACTCTACGTCTTCCATCAAGTCCGTCTGGTATAGCCATCATTTTCATAGGTTTCGCCCAGCGAACACGTATCATCTCCGTGCTCGGAAAACTGCCTTGCACGCCACAACTTTGAACAAGCCCGCACTGTGGTGAGGAGTCGGAAGATTCATCATCTGCAAAATTGCCATAGGAGGAAGTACGTGAAAGACGAGAGGTATGGTTGCGAGTCACATGTGGATCGCACAGAACATCCCAAGCACCGGTCCCATCGTCTTCTGTCGAGGATAAAGATGCGAAGGATGAAGCCACTGCTGGTACACCAAAAATACCAAGTTTGATGCTATTATGAAGACACCGTGGAGTTGGAATATAAAGCTACTTAAGCCTATAAGCCAGGTGCATACCATCTTGAGATAGAAAGCTTACTGCATAAGGGGAACGTGGTGGTTTCGACGCGTATGGTATCCAGGTGTCGATAGCGGCCATGAATTGAAGATTATGTCTCTCTACAATGGATTGATGCCGAGTTCTCGAGGATACTGTGGAGTTAAATTGTGATATATAAGACCTATTGTCGTTCTCCTCAAAGTGCTCATGAAGTTTGCTACTGGGTGGTAACTCTCTGGGTACCACGAACGTCACTTTGTAATGGCTTACAGTGATCTTGCCGGTATACCTGTCGTCTAGTAGAGCTGGTTCGACGGAGCGGTGTCTCCCACTCTTGACTGACGGGGAACGGGATGAAATAGAAGAAGTGGTGCCAGAGGTGGTTGGAGATGAGCATTCGAAGAGGACGTGATAGGATTCTGGTAGGCGCGAAGGAAGGCCTAGGGAACGAGCAGCAGCATGTAGCATAGGTAAAGTCGTAGACGAGAAGTCGTATGGGGCAGAATTATGATCTAGAGGATGGACTTGGGACGTAAGGATCTTGATGTCCCCCTCTGTATGGACTTGTAAGTGTTGCAGTAACGCACGAACTCAATCAAATTACCAGGAAACAACGGGACTGAAGCACCGGGAGAGATATTCTCCACTGGCAATGAGATCTACTATGTATTACTAGGCACTTTCGTGAAAAATTAGCTGGACAAGCATACCTTCAAAAAAATCCTTATTGTCGCGCCATCTTGATCATGCTTTGCCTTGCCTTCAATTGCTAAGCGCGTTACAACGCTCGGCTTGTGGTGACTCAGAGCAACTGAAGCAGACTGTGAGTGATTGGTACTCGTTGAAGAATGAGCTACTGGGAGATTCAAGGGCTTAGCCAAGGGAGTATTGGCGGTAGATGCAAGACCATCTGGGGGGCTGAATGGGCGGTGTTGACGCGACCAAGAGGGGGTATGCATAGACTAGCCCTGGTTGAGGTGGTGATATTAAAGCAGGTTCGCGGACTGTTAGACTGTTACTTAACGCGTCGAACTGTCTGCCAAACTAACTCATCTAAATCGGGCCGAATCACATGTGCAGACTCAATACTCAGTGCTCAGTGCTCAGCTACTGCCAGTCTGACACTGATAGAGAAAGCGATGAAATTACAGACACAACCACGCACACATATATAGTACATAGAAAAATATACTACGACTAGAGCGTGGCTCTTCCATACTGCTTTATCGAGCCCAAACCGATTGTGTAAGTCGATCACGCAGTGCAAGAGCCTCTTCTCTAAAATCCACAGGTGCAATCTTCAGGATACCATATCGAATTCGAGTTTGGTCCTACGGTAGTATGAGTAAAGATGAAGTAATGACTCAATTGAAGTCGGACATACATTGAATGTCTCCATCTTTGCTTTACAGGTGAAATTGAATACTTCAGTGACAGACTTTTGCATGATTCTGCTGTGCTCGCTCTCATCCCGATCCTTCGAGAGATCAGATAAACAATGAAGACAGGTTTACTGGATCAACGTACCCGAGCGCTCAGTAGGTCATCGGCTGGCACAGAGAAAACAACTAATCCAGCCTCGTTGAATCCTTGTAGCCAGAGCTGCCCAGACCAATCGGCAACAGCCATCGAGAATATGTACCTGGAAACATCGGATGCATTTGCTTTAGGTGTTCACAAGACTGTTCAAACACACGAACCGATACTGGGGGCTCTCAAATGATTGGTCGCATTTTTCACAACGCCATCCATTGCCAGTGTCTATGACCTTTTTGCTGCACCCCTCGGAACGACAAGCAGGGTAAGCCACATGTTCGGGTTTTATATGCATGATTGTGGCTCTAGCGGAGAAAATCTCAGGAGATTGAGAGCCTAGCTGACTTTCTCTGACATCATGTAGACTCTTTATTTCGTCTCGTCTAAATTCGGCTCCAGAGAATGTCGAGTTTGCGCCGCCGAATGCCGAATGACTCTGGAAGCTGACGCCAGTACCCGAAGAGTCATACCAACCCCTGAGAGCATGTGACTCTTGGATATCAGGATTGGGAGTAGACATGCTACTGGAGAAGGTGAAGGTGAGCGATCGGCCTGGTAGAGAAGAAACTTCAGTCAAAAAAGACGGTCCAAGATCCAAATGCCTACCCCCAAAATCGCCCACCTTGAGACCCTTGAAGGCAAGGACGCATCCATCATCACAACTAAATGTCTCGGCTTGTTTACCAAAGAAAGTGAGTCGAACGGAATAATTGGACTGATCCACAAGGACTAATTCTCTCTTGGACAGCTGTAAGTGGTCAACCCTTGAACAAAGCATACAATATTTAGCTTTCACAGTGCAGAAATACCTGTTTCTGGTCCCTGGTTGTTATTGTCTGCACTGGGCCAACTTCCTTCACAATGGCAATCAAGTCTGCATGACGCTGCTTAATGCTGGAGCCAAAATACTGTAGTGGATCACGACATACCGACAATGGTATCCTTAGGCGAATCCTGCAAAGACGATATGTTGACGAAATTGTACCTCATGCTTGGAACTCCGGTGGTATCCAGGCACTATTGAGGTGAATCAGACGATGTTGGACGAATTGTCGTACATGCACACCTCTGTGATTTCGGTATTGCGTTCCAGAGCAATTTCGTAGTCATTCTGTACATTGTTAAACTTTTTCTTGGCCAGATTAACCCTCCCTTTGGAGATAAAATAAACCTTGCCCTCCTGTAGTCGTTCGTAAAACTCGTCAACGCAAGCATTAAACGCAGTTGCTCTAATTTCCCCTGATTCGTCCATGAATGTCACGTTGAACAATTTTCCTTCTCCCCGGTTATTGGTCCAGTGCTTGACCTCGCTCTTGTTAGATACAACAGCTTTAATCGTCCAGTTATTCTGATAGGGGCTAAGGCCCTCAATAGGAAATATGTTTCCATGACGGTTGGATTGTTGCTGGCTAGATGAAGATACCCCGAGACCCTGGTTCTGCTGGGGCACTTTTTCCTGGATATTACCACCTGGTCCTGATGCCGGCGCCGGGGTTGGAAGCTCTCCGTCGACTTTGAGAGGCTGCGGCTCTCCTATCTTGTCTTGAACGTGCTTTTCTAGGACTTCGCATCCCAAAATGATATGCAACCTTTCACGCAGCTTAGAAGATGTATATTGGGATTAGCAAAGAATGGAACGCGACTTACTTCTTTCCTTGCACAATGTTAGACGTCAATCGCGTCAGTTTGACTATGGAATGACGCGTGATTTGTTCTTGTGCAATAATACCATTGAGTTGAGTCGCAATCATTGCCTGTATGAAATGAAGGCTATCCGATATTATGATTCTGTACCTGTCTACGGCATTGGGCTTTGATTGTTGAGGAAGGGGTTTGATAGAGAGAATTTGAACTATGTGTGAAGAATTAAAGAGTGGGTCATCTAGAGGTGCAGCCATAATACGCTGGCAACATCCCACAGAGAGTTGGTGAGGGTTCATTGATGACTGTTTGATGAGGATAGTAAAAGTGTAAAGTTGGGAGTATGGATTCGCGTGACTGATAGGTGTTGTTACCAGTCTCGTGTTTGTGACACAAGCGCGTCATACGGACTCATACCAAGAGAAATCCATCATGATGCATGAGTAACAGACCAAATAGATGGTGTACTACAATGTGTCTAGGGTGTTTATTGTATGTTGCGATACAAATACGTATGTATATAATCTAAAAATCCAGAGCAATGCGAAAGGTCAAATGTAATAAGTTATAACAAACCAAAACTAAAAAACTAAAACCGAACCAAAATCAAAACCAACACTAGAACCAGTACCATGACCAGAACGAGAACCAAAGTCACAGCTATTTCTTATTGATTAACGTGCGAACTGTGGCATCTCTTCCAGCCTTGAGTAAGAGGGAAACTTGGTTTCCACCTGTGCCACGTACTGGACCCTTGCGTGCGGCACTGCTCGGATCCTGATCTTCTCTGTCTGTGCGTTCCTGACCAGGCGGAACTGTCTTGGACATGGACAAAATGTACAAGCAAGCGATTCGGATATGCAGGTCCCGAAGTTTCTGCAATTCCTTGACCGCATTATCAAAAGGCTCCCGAAGTGAAGGTGTCTTAAGAGCAAGATCCCGCACGGTGACAGGGGTCGCGTCCAACCGCTGAAGATACTCCCTATGTTGAAGAGGCATATAGCTGAGAGATAAATGAGTACTACCCGAAGTTCAAGACAAAATTGGACAAACCTCCTCATCTTAGACATAAAGCCGCGATTCGCCATCTTGTTGGCGGGTGATGGTGCTGGCTGTCTCCGTTTTTCGAGTTTATGGTCAACATCGAGAAATATATCGAGGGCATGCATAACAGTGCTCTGCCCTGCTGAAGGGCCTGAAAGGGGTAGTTGATGTGAATCTGGAATACCCTCATATATCCAACTAGGGCCATCAGGTCCCTCAGCGTCACTGCCCTTGTACCATGGCCGAACACACCAATAGAAAGTATGTGGTTCACAATGTAATCGCACAGATTGAATTGCATCGCTCATTGTCTTGATGACAGTAGTAAGTCGTGTGAGGTCTTTGGAAACCTTGTAGATGGACGTCATGTCCGTGAGATTTGGCAGGGTGAGATAGTTTTCAATAATCCGAAGAAGCTCTACACCGGCAAGCTCTGTCCGAGCAGATGCCATATAGAACCCACGCTCGTCTTCTGTACCCGAGAAAAGGTGTCGTGACCGCATATTATCTATGGAGAAAGGTAGATCTGGATTGATCCGTTCCCAATTCCATAGTACAGTGTCGGCGAAGCAAAGTACGGGTGCTATCCCGAGAAGTCTGCTCACCCTTACTAGAGGGACTGTGAGAGATTGCGGAATTACAGTGGAGGAGTTATCGCCTGCTATTCGCGGGATGGAGTGGGCATAAAAGTGTACGAGCCATGCTAGAACGAGATGAGCTCTTTGTAACAGCCGCAAATGGGTATCGAGAGGTGTAGTATCCAATATGGGAAGCTAAAAGACTAAGATGTAAGCGCCTCATACCCAGTGGTAGCCGAGTCAGGCTTTACCGATCTTATCTGCTCGCGCCACGCAGCACCTCCAGAAAGCTTTACCTGAGCTTCCTTGCTCTTGTCTTCACCCAAGCATAACACGCGTGGTCCAGCTTCAAGGGCATCTTCCCATGCTTGGAACTGTGAGGGCAAGGAAGGTAAGGGTTCTGGAGGAAGAAAACCAAAGATGGGATCTATTCCGTGATCGACAGTGACGTGAGGATATCGTCTGGCATCTAAGCGACGGCTCTCGACGACAGAATTGAGGAGAGAGACGGCAGTACGAAGAAGGTCTGTTGGTGAAGGGAGGATACTAACGAGATCCATGCGTGGGTTTGAGTCTGAAGAAGAGAAGGAAGATTGGTCTGGTGGACTGTTAGCCCCTCGGTCTTATGCTCTTATAGGTGTGAAGGGATCCACAATCAAGTATCCATAACTGCGACCCTGGCTCGGGTACATAAGTGTGATTGTGTGGCTAAGCTCTTACAATCGAAGCGCATTTGCGACATCTCGTTTGGAACGTAAGATCTGAACGTTGAACTCGAACTGGGATTTCAATGACCCTGATTTCCTATTGGCAGTGAGTTTGCATCACTGATCTCCTCACTGATCTCTTCATTGATCTCTTCATTGATCTTCAACTGCGCTTTTTTTCTTCATACCGTGCAACTCCTTCGTGTCGCATGCCAGTCCTGTACCATGATCGCTACTCTGACGTGTCTTTCTATCACCTCTGCCTGCTGCGTGCAGCTGGGTCGATTTTGCTGGAATGGGGAAGACGGTTCCAAATATGTACACATACTTAATATAAATACTCCTGGGATTCGAGATGTTCTTGTGGCTGGCTAGCATACCGAAGCACAGTGATGGCATGTGTAGGGTAACTCTGTCCATGATCGGACGCACATCCCAAAACGTATCTTTACGGACCAGCATCAGTTACACCTTCCTGTCCCCCAGCTTAACTGTGCACTTTGTTACAGTCTTAGGAGTCTAACACACAAAATCAGGGCTATGAATCATACGTTTTAGCTAGCTGAGGCTTAGCTGATAAAACGCAGATTGCTGTTTTTCTTTGGTGACCAAGACTGTGTTTGGTATAGGCTACATGTTTGACAATGAACCATGATGTCGATAGAGTTTCCAGACTCAAGTCTTGAGCTTCCTCGGACCTAGGCTTCTTGTTAGACCGTGGGTGCAGTGATCATCATCATATTGGACCTTGGTTACAAGATGGTCTCAACAAGGAATTGATTATGACAATACTACAGGGTGGAGTTTTGATCGCTTTACTGATAAAAACATAGTTCTATGAGTGTGGGCGCACAATGACTCAATGGCATCATTATTATCCAGAAATGTCATCCAACGTCTTTGATTGCCATTTCAACCAAACAAAGTTTCCATCCCCATTGTCGACCACCTCGCACTGACGTGAAACAACCTCTGCAATCTTCGCCTTGACGCCGACTTTGGAACCTCGTAGATCATCAAACCTGGCTATGAGCTCTGACAGAGTTAGGCCGGTGTTCCCGCCACTGGCATGAGACCCAGATATCACAGCGCGTATTTCGTCCTCACTGGGCAATGCAAAACGCAATGGGTTTCGGGATGGCGCTGGTAGGTTTTCAATTGTCGTCAGGCGCGGCGCATTTGCAATGTACGTGGACTCAGAAGAGAAGAAATCTCGTATGATTTGATCGTAAGAGACCAGTTCGAGGGACGAGGGCGACCATGCTGGATCTACTCTTGGCTTTTGAAGCACAGCTCGTACACCTGTTTGGAAGTCTGGACTGGCTTGCATCTGAGTAAGATTTCCATCAGCAACACGTGGCAACAATTCAAAGCATCAACTCACGCAATAAGCCGTGGACAGCCGAAGTTCCATATTGAGAGCCTCCTGAAGAGTGAGATTTTTTCCTCTTCTGATAGCCTCCAGAGAGACCTTGAGGCTAGTGGGGCTACGTTGCTGAAGGATGTGGAGTGTGTGACCGGCCCAGTCACGTATAGTTGAAGAGGAATGGAATTTTGCGCTCTCCAAATCTTGAAAGATGTCCTCTACACTATTGTGCCGGAAGATAGAGTCGATTGCAACACGGACATCACCCGAAAGAGGTGATGACTGCCTTGGTTGATCTTCAGAGGAGAGCTCTTCTATAGCAGAGTTTATCACCTCTAGAGTCGGTTTATCGAGCGCAGATAACCTCTCTAGAAGTATCGGAATCGACCGAGCTGGTAAAAAGTGGGTAGCAAAACCCAATTCACTGATAGAAAGATCAGCAAAGTTTGCGAAGGTTGAAGTGACTTACAACACAGTTCGACCGGTGATGGGTTCGCCAGTTAATCCAAGGTAAGTTCCCAGTTGGCCATCAATACGAGATAGGTAGAAGCTTGCACCAACGTCAGGATAATAGCCTATTTTTGTTTCGGGCATGGCAAAGATCGTATTCTCCGTGGCAATTCTAAATGGAGCTGGTGAAGAAAGACCGACTCCTCCTCCCACTGTGACATTGCTATTTAATACAGCGTACCATGTGTCAAGTATGTATAGGCTCACTGGTGTTCCCATGCATTATAACAACATATGGCTTCGTGATACAAGCTAGAAGGTAGTCAAGTTCAAATCTATCAAATCATAACAATAAGCCAAGTTGCAAAGGTATCGAGTGGAAACTTACTCGCGCTTGAAAAAGTTGATTGCCTTGAAGTTGTACTCGGGGTTGACTGCGTGGTCAACAACAGCTGGAGCGTAAGAGGATGTAAGTCGTAATGATAGTATTGGGGTTCATAATTGTGACAAACCAACAACGTCCCCACCAGCACAAAAAGAACTGCCCAAACCTTGTCCAACTATTGTGCCGCAAAGGTCAGATTTGTTCCATTCCTGCCAAGATTTCTGAGGTTCAGATAGCAAGGGGAGTGACAATATAGATGTACAATAATCTTTGGCAAGAGTAGTTCCAGCATGGTATCAGTGAGGGCATTGCGTTTTTCTGGACGATTAAGTGAGAAAACGCGGAGAGCCGACTTGGACTCAAAGAGTACAGGAGCCTGGCACGGAATTGAGCTTTGGAAAAGTGTGGGAAACGAGGTGAAAGACCTCTGAGGGTGCATGGGTGGACACCATATGGGCTGTTATCGCTCTGGACCTTCGCAAAGCGGGTGTTGACATTCTACGGAGGCTAGAAACCAACATGAAGCTGTACCTGACGCTTGCTTGCCGCGTGTAGTACTTAGTGTAACTAGTGGTGAGAGGAATCGAGAATTCAAAGGCACGCGCGGTCACGCCACTTGTGTACCTTTATCACTATGCCCAACTCCTTGATCGACTTGCCAAGCATTGGCACCCGCTTCGTACACTCTGGCTTCAGAGGTACTATCAGATTCGTTGGTCCTGTAGATGGCACAGTAGGAGGTACCTTTCCTTTTACTTGGTGTTTTTCCTTGTCCTCTATTCACTTTAGTGTGGCTCGGCGTTGAATGGGACGACCCCACTCGAGGGAAACACAGCGGTGAAAAGGACGGAAAACAATACTTTACCTGCGCGTAAGCCATGCCACAAAACATACTAGGGCTGCAGATTCATTGCTTCACGGTAACCCTCCTACCGCAGGACGCCCAATTCCGGTTCGTTCATTCGGCCATCACCTGCTCTCGGTTATGGTGTCGCTTTCCTGACCGCACTCACTACAAAATATGTTGAGGGTATCCGCGGAATTGACTCAAATGAATTGGTTGTACTCGGATCATCGCAAGGGGTTATTCAAGTCGAAGCCGTGAACATGGATAAAGTTAGATCCAAGTTATCTCAGCTCGCGAGAATACGAGAAGTTAGTCTGGACGGCGAGAATCTATCTAAGTGTGGGACTATGGGAGATGCAATACGATTCACTTGCCCCAGTACGCATCGATTTCCACCAGTTGCTGAGTAAATCCTCACAATTCGAGGCCACAGGCATACAGGGCCTAGATCTCTCTTGCACCCTTTTGTCTGATTGGATTGAAGTTGCCCTTATATGTGCTCAACTCCCACTTCTAGAACGTCTGTCTTTAAAGTGAGTCAAAGCCTCCTCCCACCTGAAGGGGTGATAATTTGATCCATCTTCTACCTAGTCATAACCGCTTCCATTCGTGCGCGTTAGGTCAGACTGGAGATGCTTTCAGTCGTCTCCTCGATTTGAAACTGAACGCGACTCTGATGAACTGGACTGAGATACAGGAGGTCATCTCTTGGATGCCTAGCTTAAAATCTCTCGAGATGGGTTGCAATCACCTCTTCTCTCTCACTGCCGTCGATTCGTATCCTGGGCCTCAGCCTCAGCTCGAGTCTATCAACCTCGATGTCAATGATCTTCAGGACTGGGCTTCAGTGATCAAAGCACTCAGCCAGTCATATCCTTCGTGGGTGATCACAAACCGTTAGGCCCAGCCTTAATAACATCTTCCAGACTCCAGCGCTTGATCCTAACAAGTAATTCCATCAAGGCTATCAATTTTCCCGACCAGAACACCGAGGGACACCCTCTCTCGTCATTGATGCATCTGGGGCTTTCGTTCAATCATCTCGCTAGTTGGTCGGATATCGATGCTCTAACTGTTTGGCTTCCGCGTTTGCAAGCACTTAGTCTAATTGGCAATGCACTCGAAAAACGTAAGCGATGGGATTCTCTTCATCTAAATGAATACTTATCTTGGACGATGGTGGTTTATTATTAAAGAACCACATGCTCGTCAAATCATCATAGTTAAAATACCTTCTCTTCTTCGACTCGATTCCACAGACGTTCGTGCATCAGGTCTTTTGACTTCTCCCTCACTCATCTAGAACACCCGCGGGTAGATCTCTCCTCGAGAGCGTGTTGATTCCGAGCTTCTATACCTGTCTTTGGCCATTAATAATCCCAACCGTAGTGACATTGACCGGCACTTGCAAGAGCTGAGTTTAAGTGAGTTTTTGACAACGCTATCATGTCCGACATTCCCAATCCTTACCCTCTCCAGAGCATGATCTCAACCTGAATGCCTTGTCGCGAAATTCTGGTTCATCTCGGAATACACTCGCGAGTTACCTAATTGGTTAGTGGCCGTACTGTCGTCAGCTGTAAGGTCCCTATATGGTTGACTTGTGGCTAGAGCTCAGGTTGCACGAGCATCCCACATCCTTTCCTGATATCGCAAGTACGCCTTTCAATGGCCGTTCTTTAAACCTCAAAGTGCTTCCAAACATGACGCTACGAGTATTCAAGTCGAAACTACGGAAAGCACTGAAAACATCAATAAACGGTTTACACCTGTGGCTTCGTATGCCAGATGGAAAACTAGTTCCGCTGGAGGAAGAATCCCGTGAACTGGCGTGGTGGGGACTTGAGAATGACAACGACGTGTTTTTCACTCTGGATGACAGTTGACACATCTTGGTAATGATTAGACTGTCTATTTACTTGAGTATACATACTTGACACGCGTCTTGGGGTTGATTATCGTAACATCGAACAATATCGTTCCAGTCGTTATTCAATTTTCGCGCCATGTCCTCGAGGGCCTGCATCAGTCGTTTAGATAGATAAGCCTAGGGCAAGTTACTCGAGTCATAAAGAACCAGATCGGGACGGGTCAACGACAACCACGAGTAAGAAGATTACACCATTTTTGACCGTACAATAGAAGGGCGTTGACAAACGATAACCAGTGGGAAACCAAAAATCGCCTCGCAGTGCTTGGGACCATCCATTGTTACTTACTTAGCGGCCCCAGCTGCTGTCGCCATTGGGCCTACGTTCAGGGTATGCGCCTTCACGCTCCCGTCCTCGACCATCCCTGCGCTTGTCGTCACGTCGTTCGCCATACTCCTTAGAACCATACGGGGATTTTTGTCGACGATCATCACGACGGGGAGAACGGGACCTTTCCCTATCCCTGTCACGACGATACCGCTCACCACGCTCATCGCGCCTATAATTATCTGGACCAGAACGCTGCAATGAATAGTTCATTTGTTGTCCTGAGAAAACTAGCAAACGGGACCAACAGAATCATCCAAGGCGACATGCACGGAGCGACCGCGCAATTCTTTCCCGTCCAGTTCCCTCACGGCACGATTAGCATCCTCACGATAAGGATATTCCAAAATTCTGCAAGAGAAAGTATGAGTGTGAATCAGGTGTTGAATTCGAGTGAGTTGATATACCCTTGACCAGGTACATCGCGATCTATGTCAGCGAATGATACGTTGCCAATGTCACGTCCAAAGTCTTTGAGGTCCTAAGTTCGAGTAGATATATGTGAGACCTTGAAAATCCAGGATAGCACGGGGGAATGCATTTGGCTCCCTGGTAGGTAGCATTTGCATTGGGATGATAAGTCAAGAGTTCATCCATTGTTGCACCATAGCCATATGGGAGCCACCTCATGTTGTAGGATGAGAGGAAAAATAATGCCACTTGAAACGAGACGAATTCGATGTCCAAACCCGGGAAAACTCCGTACCTGCCAACTGGTATCGCGAGAAACATTACTGACGATTACACGTACACCTGGAGGTCGACGAGGGCGAGACCTAATGATGCAGAAGGAAGGGTGAGCAATGTTTTATTTGACCTTGTTGGTCGTACCCATATCCTCTGTCGTCGAAAGCTTCGCGACGAGGACGACTTTCTTTGGCAAATTCCACGGCAATGCTTTAGCAACTGATGAGTGTAACGTTCGAAAACACGGTAGAGATGACATACGTGGATCCCATGAACGGTTTTCCGTTAAAATTCGAGACAGCATCCTCAGCATCCTAAGCCAGGATGAGTATTGAAGAAAGCCTAGTGAGGCACCAGAATAAACCTTGGAGCTCTCGAATTCAACAAAACCAAAGCCTGGTGGGGCGGAGTCGTTTAGTTCTGCGTCGTTTCCGCGTCTCTTAGTAGACGAACCCGTCATTACACGGCAATCGACAATAGGCCCATAGCCTTCAAATAATTTTGATACATCTTCCGTTCGAGTGTCAGGAGGCAGTCCTAGGTAGTAGAATAAGAACATTTGAGGACAAAGATGAGGTAGCAAACGCACTGCCGAGGTAGAGACGTCGCGCCATGGTGGTTTGCTGTGGAGGAGAAAAAGGAGCAAAGCTGACACTTAACAACTTGAGAGGTCCGTGCGTGAGACAAATCCTGCCATGGTCTGACTAATCATTAATCCCTTACATCACGAAAGAACCATGTTGTTGCCAAGCTACTCTACTACAGTAGTAACTTACTAGTACTCGTTTATTTTGCTTTATTCGAATCTCAGGTTGACTACTATGGAAATATCATATCAAATTTTGGGTTGACAGCCTATATAGCCAGACAAATAAGAAATGCTTAGTGCTGAGATTGAGACCAGTCGATAGAGTTGATATCAATTCCTTCCTGATACATCTCCCAAAGAGGACTAGAAAAAGCAACATGAATGAGGTGTAAAGTAAAAGACAAATTATTTTTTAGTTACCTCATATCGCGCAGTCGGTTGACAGTCTTGACTATGTGCTGCACAACAAAGTCGATTTCAGCTTCAGTGGTGAATCTTCCTATACCAAACCGCAGAGATGAGTGGGCCATATCCTCTGCCGCTCCTGCAGAACAGATTAGTGACGGATTTCGCTGGTATTATTACACCTTATCTATACCTAAAGCACGAAGAACATAAGAGGGCTCCAGAGAAGCGGAGGTACAAGCGCTTCCAGAAGAAAGGGCGATATCCTGCATGCAGAATATTAGCAGGCTCATGAAGAGATAGGCATTGTAGATCGTCACCTTGAGCGCCATCAACAAACTCTCTCCTTCGACATAGGAGAAACTGAGATTTACGCAGCCGGGGAAGCCGTTAGGGTCCCCATTGCGCACGACATGGTCCACTTGAGAGTCGATAGCATTGATAAGGCGATTAGATAGCTCAGTTACACGAGCATGGTCTCGCTTAAAAAGTGCTCGTGTCAATGATAGAGGCGTAAAAGACAGACAGAAAGAATTCAACTATCAGTACCCCTGCGCATAAATCTTGGACGAGCTGGCACTCAGAGAAATTTACTCTGGAATAAGCCACTCGCCTTACATGAAGGCGCTCTTTCATCCAATGATGATAGTAAAAAGATTTGCACTTACCGCCATCTCAAGCTTGGCAATTCGAGCGGCCTCCCCAAGACCGACAGCAAGGGCAGTAGGGAGTGTCCCACTCCGGAGCCCACGCTCTTGGCCACCGCCGCTGATGATGGGCTCTAACCTTACGCGAGGTCTCCTGCGAACGTACGCAGCTCCGATACCCTTTGGTCCATAGAGCTTATGCCCGGAGATACTCATAAGATCAACGTTCATCTCATTTACATCCAGAGCAATCTTTCCTACAGCCTGAGCAGCATCCGTGTGAAAGTAAACACCCCGATGTTTCCTGAGTAGTGTTCCGATTTCTTTTATGGGCTGTATAACGCCTGTCTCATTATTGACCGCCATGACAGAGACGAGAGAAGTGTCCGGTCGGATAGCGGCTTCTAGCACCTCTAGATCGATCACTCCGTTCTTTTGCACCGGGAGGTAAGTGATCTCAAATCCCTCTTCACCTAACTTCCGGCAAGAGTCGAGTACACATTTATGCTCCTGCAAACATGTTAGGAAAGGCACCAGTAGAAACTTGAATACGCACAGTTTGCGTTGTAATGATGTGTCTCTTTTTCTCCTTGTGAAATCGTGCAATACCTTTGATTGCCATGTTATTGGTTTCTGTGGCTCCAGAAGTAAAGACAATGTCTTTTGGGTCAGCGCCAATTAAATCAGCAACATCCTGGTATCGCTCATAAAAATATGAACATAAGTTATAATATCTTGAGAAAACAAACTTTGCGTGCTTCCTCAACAGCCGTCTCAGCTTCCCACCCATAAGCGTGAGTACGACTATGAGCATTGCCGTATTGATCTGTCAAAAATGGTAGCATCTTGTCTAAGACCCTTGGATCGATTGGGGTAGTAGCCTAGGAAAATTAGAGGCCTAGAAATAGAGTGATGAGCTATAACTGACCTGCATATCCAAGTAGATTGGCCGAAGCTTGTCTCGGACGGAGTCTTCTCGACGAGGTATCTCCAATTTGAACCCGAGCATATCTAAAATAGGATTATGAGCAGAATTTGGCAACTGTGAAACCGGACCAACCTGCTCTTGGTGTGAAGTGCTCATCCTGATACGTCGCTGGTACATCCATCACACTGGCACGGTCCGCGCTGGAAGGCTGAATGAGATTCCGACGTTGAGTAAGGGAGACACATGTTAGGTTTAGCGTGCTAGACGAAGTAGCAGCACGGCGAAGGGTGCCTCTAGAGAATTTCGACAGCATAATATGAGGAGAAAGAGGTGCCGGATGTCTGGAAAGCTGACCGTCGAATATATACGAGCTGACTTCCTCATGATGACCAAATTTTGTGCATGACGACCTGTGTTGCTCACGTGAACAGTCCAGACCAAACTTATGACCAAGTTAGACCTAGCCAATTGCCATATGATATATGGGCAGCGGCATGGTCCTGGTCCTCCAAATTCGTTTATCATCTTATGCTGCTCTGAGACCTTGAGTGCGCGACTTTATTAAAATAAATTTGGAATTCTTCACCTCGTGAATGCTTGAATATTACAGTGGTGGCAGGGTAGGGACCTCTTTTTGTTAAATCTGTTTGTTCCGAAGTACCACTCCTACTACTAGTACGGGCCTTCGGGTCATTATCTAACTGACTGGCTATGGTTCAAGTGAGTGAGCCCTCGTAGTCCTAGCGTGCTAGATTGCGTCCTGCACAGGCCGTTCATGATTGTGCTACCACTACAGTATATCTGAAACAAATGTAAAATTGAACTGTGACTGACTAAGTATGTAGTACTGATCGATTGATCAATACTAGTGCAAGGGCCGATTTAGCGTTAAACGTTAAACACATCATCATGCAACAACATACTAACAAGCGTCTTTGACTACATGCAAGCACGCTATCTGGCGCACAAAACTGCCCCCCATTTGTGTTGTCGACTCAGATCATTCACTACAAATACTCCTGCGTCGATTCCTCAATTAACGCTTACCATGACTGCGTCAACCCATCCTCCCTCTTTGAAATCCAAACAGCAGTCAACCCCCCGCTTATCCGCTAGCCTAATTGTGATTAACTCACGGAATCAAGTCCTTCTAGTTCAGAGGAATTCCCAGACAACTTTTGGTGGTGTCCATGTATGGCAACGTCTTTTATCTTCTCATATGTAGTGATCGTGAGTCCCTTCATATTTCAGGTATTCCCTGGTGGAAATTATGACCAGAAGCAAGATGATAACATACAAATGACGGCTATTCGGGTTTGCCCTCCTGAATACAGAATGCTGTTCTGAGATCTTATACATACCGTTCTAGGAGACCTTTGAAGAATCAGGTTTGCTCATTGCCACTCAGCACCCCGATTCTAAATCCCCCGTGCAAGTTTCCGACCTTTCCCAGGCCAGATGCGATATACATTCCCACAAGTTACTATTCAAGAATTTTCTTAAGCAACAGAACGTTTCCATAGATACTTCTGCCTTGCTCCCATTCACACAATGGATAACACCTATCGATTCCCCACGGTAACGCATTGAACACATATGTAGATATCTTATGTATAATTTCTGATTTGCACTGTAGGAGATTTCATACCTTCTTTTTCCTCGTCTTTTTGCCAGACACAGACTACACGGGTTTTACTGAAGGCATAAAACAAGATTTCATACCGACTTCAGATGGCGGACGTGAGGTTATTAATGCTAAGTTTATCCACGTTCAGAAAGCACTGGAAGAATTTGAGGAACGTAGGCTAGCTTTCATGCCTCCGCAGTATTACATCATTTATACTTTATCGAGGTATAGGCTCGCCTTGTTCGCTTTACTTTATCTACTACTCATATCAATTTCTTCTTAGTATTCTGCAAGGAGAGAAGAGCAGTCAACTTGAGAGAGAACGGGTGGAGACCCTTGCAAGAGGGGCTTTTGGTTCTATGATTATGAATCCGCGTCCGCTTCCTGAACAAGACCCAGATGGGCGGTCTATATTGACTTACGAGGGAGATGAGACTCGCGGAGGGCCACCAGGCAGATTCCATAGAGCTTCTTTCAGGGTTAATAAAGGAAATGTTCGTTCTTTATGGATTTCTTCAGCAGTTGGCTTATAAGTTATCTTCTTCAGGTTGTTACAACTGAAGTCATTCTTCACCGAAACTTTGATGTTTTCGCTGACATTGACTGGGTGTCTGCCGGTTCCAAACTTTAGTTTCCCTATTCCTTGACAATTAATCACCCTGTCAGTGTCGTTGTATCTAAATCAGGTGACATATAGCCCACAGATAATATATGTGTTTACTCTTGTAGCACAACTGGCTGTTTCCGAAACTGACAGACATTCTGTAATGTTCCATAGCTTCTTGGTGACTTGGATTGAACGTTGAAGGTCTAATGGATTGATTTCTCACACGTTGAAGGTTGAATTCCAGTGAGAAATGACAAGTACCACAACGTACCTGACTTGATG